>WBNO01019867.1:0-55108 GCA_013400575.1 Peucedramus taeniatus | reverse complement strand
TTTGGCAAGGATTCCTACATCTCTGAATGCACTCTTTTTTTCTAGATTATGATGTATTTATTATAAATAGAGAACAATAATAGATAATAATAATTGTCAGCTGATAAGATACAGTGGGCCAGTTGGCTTCCTGTGACTTGGTGACCTTTTGGAATTAGTACCACCCACTGCCATGAGTTATGTTAAACCTTTGCAGCTGGGTTGCAACAATAGCAGAAATATTTGCTGTACCCCCACCTTGCTGTCTCAGAGCTACCAATAAACCTCTTCATGCAGTGGGAGGGAGCTTATTCAATGTATTTCAAAAGAGCTCCCTGCCTGGATAAGGTCTGCTCTGGTGGAAAAGCCTGTTGGAGGACTGCCTTGTGAAGGGCAATGGCTTCATTAAGACACACCAGAGGTTTTGCTGCTTTGTGAATCAAGTTGTGCCTATAATTGACACCCATTTTTTTCTTTATTTTTTTCCTTGAAACACTATTCTTTCACAATTCTGGGTCTCAGACTATGCTTACAATCAAGGGTAAGTGAAATAACTCTTAATATATTGCCAGCAGAAGGTTTTGGCACTGTATGCCTTTAAATGAGTCTGGAATAAGAAAAGAAAACAAACTCAGAACAAAAGTCTTATAGCATAGCTGAGTATTGAAAGCTTCTAGCTCTGAACAAAAAAATTAACATTTTATTGTCTTTTGATAGGTGACTCAATGATACTGAGTTATAATCAATGCTTCATAAGTCTGAGGTGGAAACAAGGTGTGTGCCATCAGTGTTGTGCATAGAGCATAAGGCATTTTCAGGAGAATAATGTGTCCCCTTCATATAGAGATCCTGTGATTGAAAGTTTCCTTTACCAGAGTAATGCTAGGGAAGAGACAGAAATGTCTGCTTTTCTAAGAGTACAGCTTGTCTTTTCTCTTCAGTGCCTGCAGCTTTTATGCCACAACATGGGGAAACTTCTGTTCATGATGTCAAGACTTAAATATTACACATGTTCAATCACAATTCAAATGAGTCCCATCTTAGAACAAATCATTTAGAATTTGGAAATCAAAAAAAGATCACATTTTTTGCCGATTCTTGTCGTAGAAGATTTTGGTACCTAAGACTGACTGACAATACAACCACTTGTGCCCCACATCATGTATCCCACTTCACACATTTAATAAAATTAATCTTACTTAATCCCACTTAAGTGTCTTTTTCTCACATGCTGGTGTTACATGGAAATTCAGTGCTGTTTTACTCTATGCTGCTTGGCATTTTTGTGTGAATCATGCCATAGGGGAGGTGTTCCTGAAGCCTCTGTTAGAGTTTGAAGAGGCTGGGACCATGGCTGCCAAGGTTAATAACCACTTACTGCAATTGTCACACTGCCAACAGGCAGAAACTGCAAGGTTACCTGGGCCAGGATCAAGTAGGGATCAAGAACTCCCTCCCTGAAGTGCATGGTGTATTGACAGACTGGATGGGTGGGATTCAACTTCAGATTGTAGGGGTGGGGTTTAGTTTAGGACATCTAAAATCTATCCAGCTCACCCTGAAATATGTGTTTGAGCTGATTCTCAGCCACTCTGCTGTTTCTCTTCATATTACATCCACCTCTTCCTGTATCAAAGGCTATTTAAAGGCTAATCAGAGGCCAGAAGTTCTCATTTCTTGTAACCAGCAGAACTGCTACAATTTTGAGTGTTATGTATACAAACCATAATAGGTTTTTCCTCAGCCAGGTGCTAGCCTCCAGCAAGGAGAAAACAAAAAAGGGATTCCAGCACAATCAAGCTCCTTGTTCTTGCAACCTGTGCTGCATCATTATCCTCCCATTAATTTCAAGCTAATAGTGCTTACTTTGGATAATGGTGACTGGGGGGAAAGACACATAACTAATTAAAACTAACCACACCAAACATCAACTTCTCTCAAAAACCTCTTTATTCCAAATGCCTGGACAAAATTAGTGAGTGACAATGACTAAAGGAAGACTTTTGTTTAGCTTATTTCTGGATGGAGAGAAAATTACTGAGTTTCCCTAGAAGTTTACCTAGTAAATTAGAACAAGTGGGCAGTAAGTAGATAAAAGTGCTTTGGCTCTTGGGTTAATTTAAAGCAATTGATGTGTTTCTGCCTTTGAAAAATGCAGGCATGTATTCTCAGTGTTTTGTCTGCCATTGTAACACCACTTAAAGCAAATGATCTCAAAGTATGTTAAAATATTGAGCTTCAAATATATTTTCCAAAGTGTTATTACTTGAGAAGAGGGAATGAAGAGCTTGGTCTTAATTGCATCATCTAACTTTGCACTTTTTAAGGGTGCCAGACTCAAGAGCAAGATGACTTCAGACAAGGCTGGGATGTCCCAGTTAGCACACAGTGTCTGACACCAAGGGATGGTGACCTGGGCTGCCTGTACATTTGGGAGACATCAAGAACTATGAACATCCCCTGCTCTGGACATTGACCTCATACAGCCACACACCCATGAACTCTCCACATTTATTTCTGTGCTGCCCTGAAACATGAGTTACTGAGACATATCAAATCCTGCCTTGCTCTTCCCTTCATGCAGGTGCCTGGATCTGAGCTTGCAATGCAGGTGATACTTGAGGCATAATGGGACATGAAGGGTACATGGAATATACCTGGAACTCTCTGGCCATGAAAGTCTGTTTTCTACTATAGTGGCTGCTGAACTTCCTTAGTCTCCAGAAAGGGGCAACAAAATGTGTACTGGAAACAGTCCTCAGCTTGTTTTAACTTCTGTTATGAGGTATTTTTGACCATGCTGCCACGGGCAGGAAATATTCTTGGGACTGTTGATAACAATCTAATTATCATTGAGATCTATCTCCTTCTATCAGATTTGAAAAGCACTAAATACTCAGACATGAGTGGTATGGGGGCTCAGAAGACAGAAAGTCCAAAAAAAACTAATGAATAAAACTCTCCTTCTTAGGAAAGAAAGTGAATTAAATATTTCATAAACTGTACACTAATACACGTTTTTTTCCACTAACCAAATCTGCAGTTGCTCCACTGATCTCATGAAAAACAAGTAGAGCAATATAAAATGTAAAGTAAAGGGAGCTTATTAAAGAAATTGAGCTCCCTAAATGCTAATTGCAACAAAAAAGAAAATTAAAAGTTTAACAAGAGGGCAATAAAAGAAGGAATTTAAATATTCTAAGTGTATTTAGATATAACACTTAATTGGTGTTGAGCAAGTTTAAGTTAAGCAGCTAACAAGATAAACACTTCTGATGACAGAAAATTAATGTTGTGTCACAGCAAAAGACTACTTTATTTGATATTTTATACTTTATTCATGTTATATGACAATTTAATTAAACATTCAAGTAATCCAGTCAAATAATTTCCTAGTGAAATAAGCCAAGAATGATCAACTTCCTTTTTGTAAAGGATCAATGCAGTACGACACCTGCTTTATGATATATGACTGTGTGGTCTTAAATTTTATGTAGAAATTAATGAGACAAAATAGATTTCTAAGGGCTGTTTTTTTCACCATCACACATGCATGGTAAGTCAATTGCTGGAAATAAGCTGTAACAGAGAAACTGCCATGCTCCTTGTGATAGGATTACTTTGTAATTTAATAAAAGCATGTTGCTAAATCTCCATGGAAGGGGGAAAGAAAGGCTTTCTGTCCAGACCTATTTGTTGGGAGTTATTTTGGAATTTTTTGAGTGATACTTTAATGTTTTGCAATCTTTTGCCTTTTACAGGAGCTAAAAAGAAAAAAAACCTGCCAAGACATGTGATGTGACTCTGGACCAGTTTATTTGAATCAGTATAAACATTCTTTCTACTAAATTCTATTAGATTTTTTTTTTTTTTGGGGATGGAAATTCTGTTTTTTTGTGTTTCCTGTTTTTAAAGCTTCAATTGAGTGTTGTCTCTCTTGTAAATTGTGCACAATTCCAGGATTGGGCTCACTGACATGACTTGATAGAACACATGTGCATGTATTTTATGCATGTTTTATTTACATGCATCT
The DNA here is from genome assembly GCA_013400575.1 of Peucedramus taeniatus. Taxonomy (NCBI): domain Eukaryota; kingdom Metazoa; phylum Chordata; class Aves; order Passeriformes; family Fringillidae; genus Peucedramus; species Peucedramus taeniatus. Next base: position 51,096 of record WBNO01019867.1, on the reverse strand, counting down.
GTGGCTGTGGTGTGACAGCAATTGTGAAACTGCTGCTGAGACAGACCAGGCTTCACATGAAGAGCACCCCTGTGAGTTTATGGTGCATTTTCCCCCGGGTAAAGCTGAACAAAGGTGAGGAAAGACAAGCAGGGAGATTGCCTGGCCCAAGCTCAGAACACATCAATGACAAAAGTGTGTCTCCTTTATGGATGCCTTTCTTGGATGAGTCCCTCAAGAAGGCCCTAAAAGTGTCTGCCTGAGGGAAGCAGATAATTTGCAAGACTGAAAGGTTTTTCAAATATTTGGAAGGCTGTTCTACTACTAGACACGTCTAGTTTTATGTCCCCAATGTTTCTTCTTGATGGCCTACACTTGTATTTTGATTTTTTAATGTGGAACATGAGCAAATCTTTTAGTGACAGAAACATTTGAAATCTCTGCTTTCTACCACTAGCAAGACCAGGTGTGTGTGGTCCTAAATTATTTTACAGAGTGCTACAATTAATACTTTACTTTTTTATTTATTGAGAGAAGAAATATTTTTCTTCCAAAAAAATGTACCCATATTTAAAAATATTTAAAGAACATTAAACATGTCTAAATACAAATATATTTCTCTGTCAAGGGGTAATAAAAAGCCAACATTTGCTTGCATGATTCAGGAACAGAGATCTCTTTTAAAGAGCACGGGTAGCTCTCCAAGACTGACAGCAACAACTAAATGAATTTACAGTGTAGAATACACATATGTGTGCATTAGCTTATCTGCAACACTTCACCTTGTGTCATTTTAACAACCTCCCACAACTTTTTTTTTCTTATTTCACATTAAAAGTCCTCCAAAGGCTTCCTAAATTTTCTGTTGATGACAAACTTCTTTTTCCTTAATCAAACATTAAAAATACATTTACCCAGTAGCCAGCAGACCTTGGCTGGATATCAGAAGTCCACCCAGCTGCTCTCTCACCCCCCCATCAACAGGACAGAGGAAGAAAAAAAGATTAAAAAGCTCATAGGTTGAGAAAAAGACAGGGAACAATTTTATTATTTTGTAATTTTAAAGTAATCTGATAGAGATTAAGTGATAGAGAAGGTCATACTAAATTTTTAAAATGACAGAATTTCCGTATAATACAGTCTTTGAGGAATATCCATCTAAAGGAAGCTGTGTATCAAGGTACTAAATATTTTACAATTTTAAAATCCTTTATTTTGGATGAAGGCTGAAATAAATTTATAGTTATATCTGAAAAGTATTTAAAAGGGTGAAGATATGAATATATGATGATGATAAGTTTTTCCTGAAATAAATGTCCCGGTAGTTTGCAGGAGAGGAGATCAGTAGCAGAGATATTCCAGCTCAGCAAGGATAATAGATCACAGAATTTAACTGCAAAATAAAATCCTGGAGAAAATGTATCTGATAGAGCCTCTTTCATTCCACAAACTTGTTTTCAGGAAACCCTAGGCAGATACAGCAGGATTGGTGAATGTTTACAGCAAGGGTGTCACTGATGAGTCAACGAGGAGTGATGGAATAGTCAAATCTGCTGTCTGAAAGATGCACTTCCAGACCTAGAAGTACATGTGAAGCTACATCCCATCAGGTGGATGAGAAACACCTGAGGCAGCAAAGCAATGATTGTAAGGGAGTAGTGAGCTATAAAAAGACAATAATTTCCTCTGTTGGCACTGACAGAAGGCAGAAAAATATAAGAAAAAAGAAATTGTGCCTGTAAATTAACCTTTCCTCTTTGCTATTATGTGAAATATGCTGATCATCTCAGATTTTTGTTGCATGTCTTACTTTATGCAGGATGCCAAGAGAATTGACAGCTACACATTTAAATACTGATGTAACTAAGCAGTGACTCACCAAAGACTGGTAAACATAAGTAGTGGGTACAGCAGAGCCTGTAAACCTTCAAAGGCAGCAGAGGTGTCCTTCTGAAGAGTGAAGATTAAAAGCAGAAGTGAGGAAGTAACTTGTAACAAATAAATTCTGAAAAATTTTTTTCTTCATTCTTCTGGCCAAGAGGCAATTGACAAATTTTCTAGGCCTCTTGTTAGTTCACCAGCAGGAGTATTGTCCGTGGTTCATCTATAGCAGGTGAATAGTTAGTTGTAAGAGCTCCCCAATTCTGCTGTCTTTGCTGGTGAAACTTCTTGGTGTTGGATGATACTTTCAGCATTTTCTGCTTTAAATGGCAGTCTAGATCAGTGAGAAAGCACCTTTTTTTTTTTTTTTTAATCTCATTTCCCACAGCTTTAATATCTGAAATTCAAGTTTATATTACTTGCTTTTTGTGTTAGGCAGGACTGGAGGATTTTGGCCAGATTTTTAGGACTATCTGAACTTTAATCAGTTTCTCTACTTTGGAGCACAGTTTCAAGCATACTTTGACATTTAGAGTTGGTTCCAAAGTGCTCCAGCGTGACTGGAAAGGCAATTTGTTGCTATGAAGAAACTACAACTTCCTCTATCAGAAATATACAGGTCAAGCAGCAGGCTCAGAGAGGACATTTGGAAATGGGGACAGAGAAAGTGAAAACTCCTTTGCATAAAGTCAGCAATTTCTGCAGGAAAAGACTTTGATCTACCTCCCATCCCAGGGAAGATTTGTTCTATCCCTCTACCTACGAAAGCACAGACTGATCAGTACAGCAGAAAAAAAGGCAGAGGTTTTGAAAACCTTCAGCCAAAAACATATAACAGATAAGAAAGATAAAGAAACCATGTACCTGGCTGAGCCAAGGAGGCACAGATTTTTCACCTTGATTCCTGTTCAATGTGAAGAGGCACAGGTAACTGCATATTCAGGATTCAGTGTGGAGCAAGAGACTTTTTCACTGTTTTGAATATAGAAGAAAATGATCTGTAGACTGGAACCAAATTTCTCATTTACACCACTTTCTTAACCACCAAGCCCCATGTCTTGGGGAAGGACATCAAAATGGAAGGCTTTGATTCAATAGTGCCCTCCCCACCTTCAGGCACATGGTCCAAAGATTAAGCTGCATTTCTCTGAAAAGGGAAATGCCCTAAAGGCAAAAAGACTTGAGTTGAAAAGGGTAAATGTGATTTTTCCATCCATTGAAGACGAAGATCATACTTTCTTAACTACCTGAAAGTGAGGATGTACACAATAACCCAGACTTGAAGTTCATGGATAGGTAAAATTGTATTCTGTTTTGGTGTGATTTGCCACTGTTTTTTTCAAAATTTAATAATTTTGTTACGCTTGTTGAAGGCAGGTATTTGATAACCTGATTATATTGGCTCATCTTCTTGCAAAGCTGAGTCTGTGAGATCCTGGCTCTCAGCAGGCCAGACCAAGCACCAAGCTGCCTTACTGCCTGTGGTTTTATCAATCAATGGGAAATTTGCCACAGACTTCAAGGCCAAGCTTGGAGCTCTGTTTCTGTGTGTTATAATCACTCCCTCTAACTCTGAGGTCTTAAGATGTAGGCAGATGTAAAAAGGAAGAAAAAAGATTTAAAAATCTATGTTTTTTCCTTAGCTAGTTCTAAACTGTTACACTCAATGGCACTACTTTACTCAGATATGTTTTTGATTATGTTTTTCCATAAAAACTTAAAACACCATTAAGTTTCTCATTCTGATAATCTTTGCTTGTCTTCTTTATATTTATTTTCTAGTTTTCAGGGTTTTTTTTTTATCTGTGTGGATATATTAAAATTCTGTCCAATCAGTGAAAACCTAATCAAATATTAGACTTTTTTTTTCACTGAGCAACAGAAGGACTCAGGAAGTATCAGATATAAAATAATGTAACAATTAAATTCACTCTTCCTCGAAAATCAAGCCAGAGCAGCTTGCCCCAAGGGTATTTAAAATTTTGCAGTTTCATGGTTTTGAGCTGAATAAAGAGTTTCCGACCTTAAATAACCAGCTACTTCTCTCTAAATTTGTGTGAAAAATAAAAGTCTTTGTGTCCTGCAAATGTAAAAATAATATATTAATATGATTGCAATGACAAGGGGATAAAACCAGGGAAAATAAATGCCCACCTTTTTTCCTTTGCCCTTGTGTAATGAATCAATGACTTAGCCTTGTGGTCTGATAACCCAGATAATTGAAATAGTTTAATCAATGTAACAGCACAGATTGTATTGAAAAGTATCCACACATCACAGGTCCACACAATGACATCTGACATCTTAAATCTCCAACAGCCCAGCAGCCCAAAGAGGCAGAAAAGGGCTCTGCTGTGCATTGTTTATGCACTGGGACTGGTAACCCATCTCCTGCTGGCACTGGAAGCCCATTGTCTGTGATGTGACTATGAGCTTGTGTGCAGAAAGATTAGGCACATTTTAAAGTACTTTAGTTTTCTAATTCCCTACTGGACTGTGTTGCTTGGAGGGCACAGTGGTGTCCTTTATGATTCTCTGGCCAAGTGCAATGTCTACAAGTACGTTCCCTTAACTAAGCTGTGCTTGGTGAGTAGAACAGTCTTTCTTGGAATCACAGCAACATTAATGTTGGAAAAGACTTCTGAGATCACCCACTCCAACCCTTAACCCCTCACTGCCAAGTCCACCACGAAACCACATCCCAGCCTCGCCATCTCCAGTGTTTTAAATCCCTCCTACATGGTGGTTTCACCACTTCCCTGGGAGCCTGTTACAATGCTTGACCACCCTTCCAGTGAGGAAAATTTTCCCAGTACCTAATCTAACCCTGCTACAACTTGAGGCCATTTCCTCTTGTCCTGGAGATACTTCTTGCTTGAGAATGAGCAGTGTGTACTCATGACAACCAAGAACAACTAGATGTTCGGGTCTGGCTTGCTATTTTTCCCAGCACCAGCTCCCTCTGGAAAATTATGCTGGACAAAATGTCACTTGTGGACACTGCTGAAGTAGGAGCTACTGTCCTTCCAGAACTTCAGCACTGATTGTCCCACTCATCATCATTCCTCCAAAACAGTCTTGAGCTGTAGTGTGAGCAAACATACAGATGTGATGGCAGCTCTGCATCTCTGACAGTATCTCCTTCCCAGGAAAATGCCTGAATTACCTCTGCTGAAAGCCACTGAAGGAGGAAATCCCAGGAATATCCTTGCATCTTTCTTGTATTCTCATTTAAATGGACAAGTCCTGTTTGGTTCCTGTGGTAATTTTTCCCATTCTGACTTTAGTGTTACTCAAGAATTTTACTTGAGGAAATCTTGAATAATAGTAATAGGCAAATGGAAAGGGAAAGGAAAAAGGGGGAAACATGAAGCAAAAGGGAGAGGGAGATGGGAAAAAAATATTGACTAATATAGGGCAAAATAAAAATTAAGAGAGGGGAAAAGGCAAAAATAAAGTTTCTACATTCTGATAATGATGCTAATTTTAAAAAGTGGTTTATGCAAAAGTACCTTTCTAGTGATTTCACTGAGACACATCCTAACAATGCTGCAGAGGAACAAGGAATGCAAACTTTGTCTCACTGATGCTCATCTCAGATTAAAGTAGCCAAGGCATCAGTCACAGTACACATTGGTTTTCATGGTTGCCTGGCAAGATTTGGTGGGGGAACATAATTCAAATAATACTTTATTCCTGTATAGTTACCTTTCTGAGTTCAACCCTGCTGGGTGCTTTTTACTCTGTGTATTCTGATTCTTTTCCTTGATACACTTATTCTTGTGTTCAACTTTAAATGTATGAGAAGTCCCAGCAGTTCAGGCTAAATGTGTGTTCAAATGTTGCAATAAAGCTCTGGTGTTCTGCTCTTTACAAGATAAAGGCTCTTCAGAGGATCTTGAAATCCTTCTGAAGCATTATTTAATTGATCTTATGATATTTCTGCAACAAATGCAATATTGTTCTGCGTCTTAGGACACTAAAATGACATATCAAAGGAAAAAGTCATGATCCATCTGGGAAAGTCTAAGGAAAGGAATTAAAATGTCTTAATTACCAATGTCATGGTATACGTACTAAACGTCCTTAGCCATGAAAATGCCATTATACCTTACTTCTGTAACCCTGAAGTTTAGTAAATTTTATTTTGTCATACAGACCACAGCTTCACAGAATCTCAGCACCATTTAGGCTGAGAAAAGGTAAGACACTTCACATACAGTAAGTTCAATATTAGCATGGGGCAGCAAAGCACAGATGAAAAAAGCAAGTGTAAAGCACCAGTGAATATGTATAAAATGCTATATGTACTTTTTCCTGCCTTATTTTTGTCTAAACTGTTTCCAATTCTTTGTGTGGGTTCCTAAGATTTCAATTACACATTCTTGATTTTACATAGAAGCTATGGTTCCTTTTGCCCAAAACAAGGTTTTGAATTAAATATTTTTATGCTTTTGCATAGCAGAAAATATAGGGAGTCTATTAATGGTGTTTTTTTTTTTCAGTTTTTGTCTTTCAACAGGCAAAAATGCTGCAATCAAAACAATCATTAATGGGTAATTTTCTGTATTTTGAAAATATAGGAAAATAACATGAATTTAAATATAGTATCTAATTTTGCTTATATTTGCATATATTTACTTTTAAAATGTAAATCTGTACTCTGACTCCACTAAGGATTTATTTTTTGAAAAAGTCCACTCAAATTAAACAGACTGCTTGGCAGACCAAACTCAAATGTTCTTTGTCTACTTCTGTTCCATAATAATCTTTATCGCTGATTTTGTTGCTGTTACTGTTTTGTCTTTAGGGTTTTTTTGGGTATTGTAAGTAATCTGAAATAATTTGGTTCTTTTCTAATTCCTGATTTACGGACCTATTTTTTTCTAGGTGTGATGTAGAAAAAGGCTTGAAGTAAACACAAGACTGAATGATAAGTGGCTGCTCTGGATGGGCTGAGCAAGAGGGAAGTGACTTTCATTTGACTAAGAAAGACTTCACCAGAGTAAACCAAGTTGCTTCAAAATGGGTATTTAAGGTCTTTAACAAACCTCTGGGATACTAAAGACATCTGCACTCAGATGGTAAATGCTACACAGATCTTAGGAAAGCCAAATTGTTCTCCAGTGCCACAGTGCTCAAAATGACAGCAAACACTCATATGGAGAGAACCTTACCTTGCTGAGCATTAAAAATAAATGTTTTGAGCTGTAAGCTCAAAGCTGTAAGCTTTTATCAGTCATTATAGGAAAACAGTTGGTAAAATACTATCTGTTGAGAAGAAAGGAGAGAATTTTTCCTAAAGTAGGGATCTACAGTAGACCAAATGCCTTGCTGGTGAGAACATCCATCTTTCTCCACAAGGTATAGCAGTGACCTGGTACAGCTCATAAAATCCTGCTGGTAATCATGCATTCCATGACATGAATACTGAGATATCAAATTATGTCAAATGCTTCAATGCTTTTTGTTTTGTTCTCTGTTTGTTTGGTGGTAATACCTAATGACAAGAACTTCACTGAATCATGTGAAATATTACTTTGCTTTGCTAGCAGATTTTCAGGCTTGTAGTTTGACTGCATAATAATTTAGGGTCCCATATGCTGCACACTGTTCTTAAAGCTGAATAGATCTATTGATTTGTTCAAGAGCAGTACTGCAGATCATCAGCTTCACAGTATTGTATTCTTATTCACTTCCTCCTGAAATGCATGGCCTGTGTCATCTATGACAAAGAGAGTTGGGCAGAAATGTTTCCATAAACGATATCTTTCAGATAAGTGGTACTTCTGAAAAATATATGCATCTAGGTTTTTATATCACTTTGTTTTAAGAACAACATGTATCTTCACAGTGCCTTTCCCCAGCAAACAAGTATTACATTGAGAATATTTGGTATAAAACTACTGCTGACTTATGAGACATCACATAGAAATTCTAAAATGAATCTAAAGTTAAAGTTAGGACTTTGACTCTAGATTAAGGTGGGTGAATACTGGTGTCTTAATATGCCATCCATACCCAATTTCCATTTTTTTTTAATGGGATTTTGAGACTAGAGAGAAAATTATTTTTAATTTAACTTACTGACAAGTCAGCTGAATGTTCCTCTGAACTTCCTGTATTTCTGCTCAAGGGACTCATTTCAGCTTTCTATAAACAGACACCTATTGCTACTCATGATTAAGGTAGGGTATTCACAACCCATGTCCATGGCTGTGGCAGATATAGCACAGCAGGACTAATAAATGCACCCTTTCAGGTATGTATGGCCCATATGCAAAATACAGGAATCATGTGAAAAGTTGATACATTAGGTAAGAATAATAAAAGCAAGAATGTGAAAGCTTTGAGCTGTGAGAAAAAAATATTTGTTAGCAAGTTCTTGGTGAGAAGAACTTTATTTTGAGGTCTGTGTGAAACACACGTGAAGTTGTGAGATCCTTGCACTAGTGTGTGTGTGTGTGAATTCATTTTGGATGACAATCTAGGGACAGTTTCAGGTCTGCTTTCTCCTTCCCCCAGACATCCTAACTGTCCTCCTCACCAATTTTTTATATGTCTGCTGTGCTGAGCAGAAATTTTGCACCCCAATAAGTTTTTTCTAAAAAAAAAAATATTTGTAATTTGATTTTATAAAGTCTTTCTGCTGCAATAAACATGATTCCAAAGTAGCACAAAAAGATGTTTAATTAAATAATTCTCAAGCATCTTGGTTAGGACTTGTCTTTGAAATTGGATTGTCTATACTCTGAGAAAATATTGCACTTGTGGTGTGAGATGTACTTAGCTTCACAGACACTTCAGACCTGTGAAAAAAAAGAAAAGGTCATATTAAAAATCCTTGTGACAAGAACTGAGGATCCAAGTACTTTTGCAGTGTGGTTTTCAGGCTTTTGTACCTGGAGAAAGAATAAAAAAAAAAAAAAAGCCACCCAAAAAATTGTTAAAAGAACCTTATTAACTAAAAGGCCTGTTTCATAGGGATTGTGAGCTTGGACTTTACTAGCTAATGCATGTGTATCTTTTCTTGTCCTTCATCCATATTCTTTGTGAGTTCAGGAAACCTTAATGGCAGTTTTTGCCTTCATTGTCATAACTGGGAAAGATGATTTTCAATTACTTGGGCTTTGCATCAAGGAAATTGAAGCTGTATCAGGAGAGGTTTAAGCCTGATGTTAGGGAAAGGTCCTTCACCCAGAGGGTGGCTGGGCACTGGAAGAGGCTCCCCAGGAAAGTGGTCACAGCACCAAATGTGACAGAGTTCAAGAAGTCTTTGGACAATGCTCTGAATCACATGGTGGAATTCTTGAGGCTGCCCTGTGTGGGGCCAGGAGCTGGGCTTTGATGACCCTTGTGGGTCCCTTCCAACTCAGAGTATTCTATGATTCTGTGAAATTACTGAGTTACCATTTTGAGGCAGTATGGTGTTTCATTTCTACATCCCCTTAGAAGAATATTACCTGTTTATTGCTGATATTTCATGTTTCAGTCCTGAAAACCATTATTATTTTTCTTATTCTGCGATGTGCCCTCCAGTTTGGAGTGTGAGGCATTTTGCTGGTAGTCTTTTTTTCTCAGGTACAGATTATATCTACATTTGTTGAGGGCTCAATACAGTAATAATTCAGTACTAACTGCTGTTACAAATACCCACTTGCATTGCTGTGTTCTCCTAATGAAACAGAAGGTCTTTGAAGGGTTCTATCTGCAGGAAGAAGGAAAAAAGACACAGAACAAATATTTCTTTAGTTATCGACTCCTTGGTAAAAGACCACAAAAGCTCAGACTTACAGACCTAGTTACAGCTTGTACTATAGGAGGATACAACCAGAAAATCCAGTTTAAAAATGTGAGTTCCACTGTGTGATTCCTAGACAAACATTAAATGGAAGAGAGCTCAGAAATGAGGGAATTGAATATTAATTTTTAACAAATGGGGAGTAAAACCTTATGAAGTTAGTGTTCAGCTATAAAAGATTGTGAAATAGGTCAAAAGAGGAAGTAAATAAGTAGGCAGAAGTGAGAGGTAAGAGTTATGTTTTCATCTTCATCTGGAGATGAACTGAACTGTAGGGAATTCCAGTTAAGCAGAAAACAAATACCAAACCCAAAGATCTGCAAGAGACAAAGAGCCAAATTGTCAGAAAAACCTGGCTTAGGTCACAGGGAAGAGACGTGGACAACCTGGGATGCACAGCAGGGAATTGAAAGCCTTGGAATGGACTTTGGCATTGGAAGAGGCTGCCCAGGAGGAGCTGCCATCCCTGAAGGAGTTGAGGAAACAACTGGACATGGGAATTAATGATGTGCTTTAGTTCACAAGGAGGTGATTGGACTCGATGTCCTTGGAAGTCTTTTTCAGCCTTGATAATTCAGTGTTTCTGTGATTCTGTGAATGGAAAAAAACCTGTGAAGTTTCACTACATGCTGACCATTTCTGGATTTTCCAAACTGCACAGACAACTTAAACCTTGGAATGTGCTGTCCACTGTTGAACTGAACACTGCCTTACAGAGAATGTAAAATGTATTTTGAAGCAATACACATAAAGTTCAAATATTTTGTCATGGCATATTGACTTAACATTACAAATATTGATCTAAGCTGAAAAGAAAATTAATTACCCTAAAGGGCAATAAGCATTGATACTGAGAAAAAAAAGTTTACTACATACAAACCCCAAAAATATCTTATCCAGAAACCAAAATATTCCATGTATTTCCTTTTAAAATTCCTTCTATATTTTGAAACATAAAAATAATGTAAATGTGAAGAGGTGAAATTACATCAGCAAGTAAAATATGAGGAAGTAAGACTTGAATGTTGATCTTCCATTTTAGAAGAATATTAGGGCTTTTGTTTTAGGATCTTCAGTACCATTTAACGATGGGAAATAACAGAAATAAATTCTTAACATATATGTTTCTCTACAGTAATTATGAGTTATTTTCACAGGAATATTCGAGTATTACCTACTTAAAGAACCTTTGTGATAGTTTGTTATCCTCAGTAGCAGTGGCAGTTATAAGAGTTTATTACTTCACTTATCATAAAGCTAAGACATGAATCCCATCCTTACACTATTGTTCTGTAATGTCTAATAAAACAGATCTTGAGCTCAGTTTGGGTTTCTGGTTCCAGCAGACCTGGAGATTTAGATTAGAATCATAAAGATAGATTCACTGTAATAATAAAAATATTGCAGTGGTGCCTTCACAGCCTTGTGTGACTTCTGCAAGAAAAATATAAATAAATGTAAGAAAAATATGCAACTGCTAGTTAACTCAGCAGACCTTGCGCTGAAAACACACAAGGAGAAGAATTATGAAGAAAAGTGTTGTTTTTACTAACATTCTTCATTTTTTTGAAGTTAGATAATGTTCACAAAGTGTTTTCTTATGCTTGAATGATCAACACAAAATAAATGGAAGTGCAAATGTGCTGTATAAGTGTTATTAGTAAAAATATAAATTGCTAGATAAAGTGATGTTTCATGATACAACAAAAAAATAAACCAAGACTCTTGAGGTAGAAATTGTTTTGCTTAGAAAAGACAATGAGTATTGATTTTGATATGAACTATGATTGTTTTATATTGCTAGCTATATAAAAGATTTTGATCCTTTCGATAGAATAGAAAGACAAATATAATTGTAGAGGATTTTGCTAATTGGAATAACTAAAAATGTAATAAAACAGAGAGCTTTCAAAGATACGAGGCTCTTTATCTATTAAAGTGCATATTTCAAAAGGTTGATTCTGCATATGACGGAATTTAATTGAAAATTAAACTACATCACAGAGACTATTAAGAAATGCGAATAAGTGGATGGGTTATCTCCTTCAATGCCAGTGACTGTTTTTTTCAGCCACTTTGAGAATAAGCTCCCAGAAACTGGGAGAAGCAGGACCTCCTAGTCAGGGCCTAGAGTATGGAGGCATCTCTCTCTGGCTAATGGAAAATCCTTTTTCTCTCTAGTTAAAAAGGATATAGTCACAAATTATCTACCTCACAGCCCTTTGCAATACTAAAAATGTAGAAATTAGCATATAATCAAAGCAGTATATGAATGTGAGTAAATGAGTATGTATATTTACTGGGCATGGGTAAGACTGTTAAAAAGCTTTTATTTTCTAATATGCACCAACATCCTGGTGAGCTTCTGGCTGTGCAAACACTCTTCTCTCACCACACTGGATCAATGCTGTGCACATCCCTGCAGGAATGCACATCCACATCAACACAGGCTTGTCCACTCAATTCAGTAGGACATCATTGCTGGAAGCTTCCCTGCAGAAAGATAAGCTTTGCTGTTTATCCTGTTTAAAATGCACTTTATTTAAAGCCTACCTGGAGGAATTGCATGTTTGAGCTGTGTCATGGTCCAACCTGGCAGGTATCTCAGCACCACACTGTCACTTTCTCACTCGCCCTGCCCTGGGGAATAAGAGACAGAATTAGGAATTAATTAAAATTAATTCTACATTTAAAAAATGAAAAATTCATGAATTGAGATAAAAACCTTTTAATAGGACCAAAAAAGAAGATATAATAGTAACAACAATAAAATAATTAGAAGTTACAAGACAAGTGTTGCACGATGCAATTGCTCACCATCTTTCGACTAATGCCCAGCAGGATTCTGAGCAGTGGCCCCCAGTCAGCTTTCCCTCCCCATTTTATACACTGAGCACAACACAGTATGGTCTGGAATGTCCCTTTGGCCAGCTGTGTCCCCTCCCAACTCCTTGTGCACTCCCAGATTTCTCAGTGGTGAGGTGGGGTAAGAAGCAGAAAAGTCCCTGACTGAATGCAACCACTAAAACATCTAAATGTTTTCAACACTATTCTCATCCTAAATTTAAAATGCAGCACTGTACCAGGAAGAAAATTAACTCTATCTCAGCCAAAACCAGGACAGTAAGTAAAAGCTGATTAGCATAATTCAATCAGTCTGTATCTGCTGAACACTCTTGTCATCTCCTCAAAGATTTAATAGTGCACTTCTTTTGCCTGACTTTTGCTCACTCTGACAATAATCTCTGAGAGTGTTCCAGGAATATTTCCACACAAGACTTACTAGGAATTAAGTAACTTTTAAAAGCCAGAAACCTAAGAAAGCTACTTAGGAAATATTACCTGCTAAAATGCAGATATTTTGCAGTTTGCATCATAACTGTTTGTACTAACTGGCAGCAGCTCTTAAAAACAAAGGTAACTTAGGATAGATTTCAGTAATTAAGATGATTTTACAGTTATTAGGAAGTATTGCAATGCTCACTGAAGACAAAAGAATTATAGATTTTATACCTACAGATGAGATATTCTGTGCTATTAATAACATTTTTGTAAAAAATTCCCAGTAGAAAATGTCTCTGAGTTTGATTAAAGCTCACATAGCCTCATATTCAGTCTGTAGAATTGACCCCTGTGAATGGCATAAAAAAAAGGGACACGGATATTGCAATAATTTCTAGAATATTTTCCCAGCACCAACATTGGTGATTCAGAGGCCTCCTTAATCAGAATACTTTTCTTCATATTTAATAGCCTGTGACAGCTATTTGTCTCAATAATTTGTCTAATCCCTGACAAAAAGTTCCTTATGTTAGAAATCCATTAATTTGTCTTCTCCAAGTGTTCCATATTTACCTTCTCCATGCCAGATCTGGTTTAACAGACCTCTACTGATTTTTTTTTTCTCCGTCCCTTCTTCCTCTGCTTCCAGCTGTCATCTTTTCAAACAAAAGGCTCTTGATCTTGTTGAAAAGCTTCTTGATCTTCAACAGATTCACACAATCATAGAATGGTTTGGGTTGGAAGGGACCTTAAAGATCATCTTGTTCCAAACACCTCCAACATCCCCTCCAGCAGGAACAGCTTCCTCTAAACCAGGTTACTCACAGCCCCATCCAGTCTGGCTTCCAGGGGTAGGGCATCCATTCTCTGGGCAGCATGTGCCTCCCCACCCTCACAGCAAAGAATTTCTTCCTAATATCTAATCCAAATCTGCCCTTTTTCAGCATAAAGCCATTCCCCTTTTTCCTATCCCTGTTTGCCCTTTCATCTTCAATTGTTGATCTTCTTCACTGTTTGAATCATCTTTTTCAACAACAAGATGATTCAAACAGTGCTTTAATATTTTTATAATTTTACTCTTTATAAAGAAATATGACTGTATTCTGCTGTACATCCACACAATTCCTGTTGATAGATGTAGGAGTTTTATAGAAAAAATCCTAAGCCCTGAGAGATGTAGTCTGTGTGTTCACAGTCTATCATGATTAGAGAACACTAATTTACCATGGCTATGCTTCTTTCACAACCTAGCTAATGCTAGATAGCTACATTTTCTGCAACTAAAATTTGTCAAAATAATGAAAAATCTTTAGTTAAAATACTGGTTAAATCCTTAAGGAATACAAACTTGACTAGTAACTAGTTCACTAGCTACAGGGCAGATATTAGATTTATATGTCTGCAGGTCATATTCTGCTGTAAGCAAGAAATTTCTAATATTAATCCAAATATAAAGCTTGTTGCTGAACAAACTAGAGAAAATTGGGGGGTTCTTCTGGGTTTTATAATCTATGCTTCTCACTGAAAACAACCCAAACACAAATAGATAATTAAAGGTGTGACTGACTTATGCTTACTTTGCTAATGCATGTGTTTTTAGAATCCTGTTACATTAATTATATATTACATTAGCATTCATTCTGGCAATTAATGTTCTGTTATGTGAATAGACAATAATTGCTGTTTACAGATTAATGGAGTCAGTTGTGCAGGTGCTTTTAGTCAAATTTGGGAATGGTCAGCAAAACGTTTTTCTCACCTCTTTTTGATGGTTTTGACAGCATCAGATGTTACTGGTGTGGCTGAGATCCCTGTGATGTAGTTTTACAAGAAGAGACTGCAATGTGCTTAGCCTGGGTCTGCAGGGTAAACACATGCAGGAGCTGATGAAGAAGGAAACATTTTACTTGCTGTGAGTCATAACTCAGCATGAGAACCTGAGCTGAAGTTGTTGAGCACAGAAACGGAGGATTCTGGCAGTCGTGAAGGCTCTTCCTGTTATTTATTGATGGGCACAAGACCAACTCTACAGACTTAAAGACTGTACTTCATAAATCTGAGCCACCTTGGGTAAGCCCAAGAGTATAGGAGGTCCAAGTACTAAAACAGCATTCACAGGAAGCGTCACTCTGAACTGGGAATTGTCTTATTCCCTTTCTCTTGTGAGACCCTTAAACTTATATCACATCTAAATGTCAACAGGACCAGAGAGAGTTAACCTTGGCTGAGGGTCAAACTTCCCCACAGCATCTCACTCCCTGTCCTCAATAGGATGGGGAAGAAAATAGGGTGGAAAAGTTTGTGGGTTGAGATAAAGACAGGGAAGTCCCTTACCAGGGATTCCTGCCCTGGGCCTGGAGCCCCTCTATCCCTCCTTGTCCTCCATCCCCTGTGGGGTCTTTCTGCTGCTGCTCCTTCCTTGGCTTCCTCCTCCTCTGACACTGCTGCCTTTGGCCTATTCTGGAAACTGTTTCTCCCTCAGGCATTCCCAGCTTCGATGGCAGGGTTATTCCCTGAATTTGGGTCACAACAAAAGAACCTTATGAGAGATATCACATAATATATAAGAAGCTGTAGGGTCTTACATGAAACATAAGGACTTAAAGTTCTTTTCCTAATTTAAAGATTTATGGTTCAGAAAGTTATGGAAATATGTGTAGGTCTCACAGTGAAGTTAGAGAGACATTCTGGTAAGAGATTTGCCATATGTCTTCAGCTCTCCTGTAAATGGCTGTGCTTCTATTCATAGCAAGCCCTGAAGAAAGATGGCTGAAAAAAGGGTTTTGACAACATGAATATATCTTTGTTAATAAGCTCCTTTGGAAATCTGAACAATCTTACAGGATGTCTTCTGTTCTCATTTCCCTTTTCTTATATTAATTAATTTTCTGATCACTACTGATGGATATGTTTCAAGTGAGCCATGGTGTGTCAAACTGATTTATAGAATAAAATGTGTATTTACTATTCCTGGATCCTTCTTCAATTAATATTGCAAAAGTGTGCTATTTATATAGTCAGGGAGGCAATTTGTCAGGACAATTGCTATTACCTCTCCCACCTCTTAGCAATATTCTTTCTTACAGTAAAACTCTAATATATACATGAGGGCTCTTATGGGCACAGGTTTACACTCACTGCTTCCATATTTGTAGATGAAACTGAATTTTAACTTAGATTTTAATTCAGTCTTAAAATAACATATATTAATTTGAATTAGCTTTGGGTTTATATTACCAGTTTTCTTTGGGTTTATGTTATTCTTCTGTTAATGCATGAGTCCCTCAAAAATATAGACATATTCAGCTGGTTTGAAAACAAAAACCCCACCCCTTTGAGCTTTCAACACATAAATTTGTATCCCTGATATGAAAGCCTCATATGAAAGCCAAAACATCCATGGGATGAAAATAGGGATGAACAGAATATATATTATATATATATATATGTAATAGCTCTTAGGAGCTATTATCCAGCCCATCCTGGTCTTTGAAGAAAGGTTGTTGCCTTGACAGCAGGACTGGAAGATCTGAGCAAGTACCAAGTCCTCAATTCCTGTGTTCTATTGGCTTTTAAGCACTAGATAATATCCTAGGCTTTTTAAGAGGATCAGGTTCAATGTGTGTTGTAACAAAGTGAACAAAGTAAAACTTCTTTAAATGTTTGGGTGAGTTATCTGGCGCAGAGATTAGACACTGATGTTATTCAAATACTTGGTTTATTCCTGCTACAATGTATTGAGGCTATTACTTCTTGATGGGTGGCAGGATGACTGAACATCAGGAATGAAGAATTGTACTGAAACATCTGTTTTCCAGATTTCCAGTTAATATGAACAGTCATTAGCAGCTCAGTTCTCAAAAAGATGCAGCAAAAGGTCAAAAGTTTTCCTGATGTACTGGTATACATTGCCATTAACCCAGCCAATGAAATAAAACAACTGATTTTTCATTTAGCAGCAAGCAGGACTCAGGGAGTCTGGCTAATGGGACATGAAAATATCACACTAAGTCATTGGTTTGATTTAGCCTAAGTCTGCAGTCCAAGTGCAGTTACTTGGTAGTGGCTGGTGTGAAAAGAAATGCTGATTTCAAAGAAACACAGATTCCCTGTTATTTTTGTCTTCACACCTAGTGGCAGATTTGCTAAGCAGTTTTCTTTTTTACTACAATTTATGCAGGAAAATTATGAGTAACATCTCACCTTGCATCAGTGTGTAGAGAACTTGAAGATCAGAGCTGAAAAAAAAAAAGTAAATAGGTGCCAAGTTTCTTGGGTTGCCAAGTTTCTTTAAATCAAATGTGATTTGTGAGCAAGAGTCAATTGGACTTTTCAAAACACAGAGATAAGTCCTATGGAAGAACTTATATTAAAAGTCAGCCATCTAAGGCTACAACTTCCAACATCAACCAAATTCAGAAATTACTATCCCACAATCAGATCCCTTTTCCTGGCACTGAAGGAATGAAAAAAAAGGGGGAAAAAGTTTGAATCGTGAAAAACATAACTATAAATTGTTCTTGATTGAAAAGTAAATCCCATCCCTCTGTTACTATTTAATAGCAAATTTACTGTGTTAGTGCAAAGAGAAGAGAAGCAGAACACACTAACAACTGCAATCCCAAAATATTAGAAGTCATGCTCACAAGATAATGTGTTTCAATGCTTGTTTTGTTAATAATTGCAGAAGATTCTTAACTATTCATAAAATTGTTGGGGAAAAGGGGGTATATGTCTTCTCAATGGGATGCTCAATTTCTTCACTTTTACTCCACAATGAATGAAGTCAATTCAGTGTAAAAAACATCTAAAATATATTAAGACTCTAAGGAGTCTTGAATTGATCTAAAGCAGAACTTAGCATGGCATTAGTTTGTATTCCAATGAAAATTTACACTAAAGACATGATTAGATTTCTCCTTAATTTTAGTGGAGGATAATTTGAACAAACAAAAAGCAAGTTACTTTTTTGCCCTTTTTACTGTAGATACACTTCTTGGCAGTAAAGATGAGTGACATCCTCAGATATGGAGTGGAAGAATAAGCAGCAGAAAAAAAAAGCACAGGAAGAATTCTCTGCATTGTGCTAAAGACACTGAACTATATGGAAGATTTTGAGTATAGGTCTTGCTTCTCCAGTTTTACACAGTTCACACTAAATAGTTCTTGGACCAGAAAATAGATGTCATTTTTGGATCCAAGACCAAAACTCAGATTGATTGTCCCAGCTAGAAAGCTGAATGCTTTGTCATGTCAGTTTTTTGTACCATGTCTCCACATAAACCTCAGGAATTTTCAGAATCTTTGCAGAATATACCAAGGTATCTTGACTCCCATGGGACTAAGGCAGGAGCAAGACTATCCAATCACTAATAAAAGAACTCTATACTTGCTCAGATTCATGCTTTTCAGACACAGAAAAATATTTCAAGGTAAGCAAGAACTGACTTTTAGAAATTATTTAGATCACTGAAGTTGGGTTTAAATCCCAGTTGCACCAGGGTATAAATGGTACTTTGAGACAATAAAAGTTAAGTCTATACTAAAAATTAGGATTGTGCTCTAGCTCCAGGGACTCTGTGTCCTGACTAATATCCCAGCTCTACAGTAAAATGATATGTGAATGCCAGCCATCTACTTCCTTTGCCCTCTATCCTCTTTCCTGATAGGATTTTCACCCTAGTGAAGTAGGGACACAAGGGCTGATCTGCAGGTCTCCCAGCCAAATTATGGGGGACTTGGATTTATATGACAAACTGCAAGTTTTTCAGCTGTCCAGAAATATTCATTTCTGTGCTCTCTGTCCTAGCATTGCTGAGTGATTCAGACAAATCACAAAGTTCTAAGGCTGAATTGTTGAGATACTGGAATCTTCACATTCATGTGGAGTATTGGCAAATGACCAAAATGAGAGAAACTTAATGCTGTTATTCTGTGCATCACTGTATTTACTCTGTTGCTTCTCACACTAGGACATTTTCTGTAAATTGAATTGAGAAGTAAAACAAATACAGTCAAGATACCATCAATCCCTTAGAAGATTTGGACTATAAAGAGCAATGTTTGTACTTTAAATAGGAGATACCAAAACTCATTTCCCTTCCTGTTATCTATATGCAGGTGGTCCTGTCTTTTTTAAGTGAGAAAGAGATAAACAATGAAAAGCAATTTCAAGAAAGGTCTTTTAACTATGAAAATTAAACAAAAAAAACCATTTATATTCTGTGTTATGTTTTGTCATATTACTGAACTGTGGCAGCCACTACACAGAAGAGCATTGCAGAATGGGAATGGTCTCTCATATTGAATTGTTATTTCTTCTTTTTTCATTTTATTCATGCCCTGTGATGACAAGAAGTGCACAGGTGACAGTGATGGGCCTGTAGGAAAAGAAAATAAATTTACAAAACAAGCAAAGACAAATAGTTGGGCCAGTTATAGTGAACAAACAATTTTTTTTTTTTTTTTTTTGCCTAACCCTGCATTGATGCTTTGGTTGATTTGACTTCATTTAATTAATAACTCCCTCTCAATTTTTTCCTGATCTAACAGATAACTCAATGCATGATGGATTCTTTGCTTGCCAGAGTTGAAAAATATAGTCCAGGAAAGATCCAGGAAAGAACTCCTACAGCTAATTCTGTGTCCTATCTCAACCTCAGGAGGAAAGGACCATCATACCTGTATCACTTTAAGTGTGTAATTTTACCCTTCCAAAGGACTTGAGCACTTGGAAATAGAACTGGAATGTATACGAAATAAGCACATTTCAGAAAATTTTACAGTATTAAAGAATGGAAGGGAAGCACTGTGGACTTTTTTCTTCCAAAAAAAAAAAAAGTACTGCAGCATGTGTTTCCCCATCACCTTAACAGGGTCAGTGCTGGGCTCAGAGCCAATGGTAGCCCTGCAATCCTCATCCTGTCCACAGCACCACAGCAGTTTTTCTCAACCCAAAATTATAATCTCATGGCTGTCTATTTCTTCTGGAGTTATACCCCAAACATCATAAATGATAACCTAATTTAAAAATAATTCCATTTAAAAATAGATGGTCTCCTTGTTGCTTAAATGATAATAGCTAACTGCCTTTAACAGTTTCAATAGATCTTTTTTTATGAAAACATTCAAATTAGACATGTTTGTTCACAAACTAATGATTGCCTCATGGAACAAAGGAGCACTGAAGCCTTGCTCTCTTGGCAATGGGCACTGCTATTGGACTTGCCATGAGTTTGGAGGGTTTTATGTCACAGAATTTGTGTCTTTTCCTAGGGTACTGTAGAAGGGAAAGGGATGCAAACAGCCTTTCTTGTCTTTGAAGCACCTTTCAGGTGCCACTTAAGGAACTAGAGAATTATAGCTAAGGCCTTTTTCAAAGGTCTTAGCTATAATTGGATGTAAAAACTATCTTCCCGAAATATATAGGATAACTTATTCACAAATGTACCAAAAAGATGTATAATTGCATGAACATAATTTCTTTAAGAAATGTGAAATAAATGAACAAGGCTCTCATAAAAAAAAAAAAATCAGGAGAACCCTAGTTATTTATCCCAGTTTTCTTCTTTATTTATTTTTGAAATTTCCTGCATGTCTTTGGAAAAAAAAAAAAAAAAAAAAAAAAAAAAAAACCACAAAAACCCTATGAATATTTTTGCAGATTTGCAGGAATGTAACTTTTTGAAACATATCAAACAGTAGGGCCCTTGGAAAAGGAGAATAAGGCTGTGATATAAGCAGAGTGCAGAGAAGAGTGCCAGAAGCCACAGGGTAGGGAACAGGAGTCAAAAACACAGACAGAACTGCTGATGCCATGATTGCCACATCTTAGTCCAGGCTTTCAGGTAAATACTTTAAACATTTGCTAGTTCTAAAAAAAGAATAAGCAAGCTCACTAGAGACTTTAGTGACTGTTTTTAAAAATGTAACCAGTTTATTTCAAACTGCTACCCAGATTTCATGACCTGTAAGTGTTGAAATTAAAAAACAAAGGATAATGAAGAATAAATTGATAATAAAACATATGTCTCTTTTCTTTTTCTTCCTGACCTGTTTCACAATAGCAGAAACTAGAGTTTTTATAATAAATGCCAGACAATTTGTTGTAAATTGGGGGATTGACCCAATCAATCAACAATTGATTGGCTTGACCAATCAGTTAACTCTAATGGTGCATATTTAGTATTGGTGTATTTTCTATTTTCTTTTGCAGGGTGAATTAGAACTATTCACAAGCACATGCCTCCAGTACAGATGAATTCCTGGATAAGTTACTGATTTATCTAAATTCTCTATTTCTCATGTTCCTGTCCACCATGCACTTTTGAATATAAAAGTTTAACCAGAAGAACCTCTGTAGATAGTCAAAAATTTCACGTTGTTCCAAGGATAAATTCTCCCAGTGACATCTTATATGAGTGGCTGAGTCAGTGCTTTGGTGGCACACAACTGTGAATCCTTGAGCTAATATCCCCTGGAAATTATACCTTCAAAAACAGTATTTCTTCTCATTTTTATCTCCTTGGACTGACTGCAGCTGGGGCTGACTCAGTCATTGATTAGTGAGCTGGACTCCAATGAAGGTGGAGGAAGGGACACTCAGTTGAAGCTGTTTGCATGTCAGTGCTGAATTTCAATTATTGTAGGGAAAGCATATTGTCTTACTGTATTCAGGGCTCTGATACGGTGCTTTAGAGCAAATCAGGTACTGAAACCTTCTGGAAAGAATCCAGTTCTAATTTTAACTACTAAATAAATAAATTGGACAAAGATAAAATAGCTGTCCAACAATACAGTGGTAAGTCTGCATTTATTATGCAGTCCTTTTTACAGTACACTATGCAGTTTGTATTTCAAAGGATAATTAGAGATAGGTTCTCAGTTTCACTGCAATTTGCTATAAACAATGCTTTTGTTTCAAACTTCATTGCATTTCATCAGATGTTGTTGCAAAAATGTTTTCTGATATACATCAGCAAGAACTATTGTGGCTTTAAGACTGGCTTTTTGAAATACCTTTTTTTTCTCCACAGATTTTCAAAATGCATATAAGTGTCTTTTTAAGGAGGTATGCTGTTCAAGAAGCCTAATGGAAAAAGCATGTTGAAAGATCCCAACTTGGTGGTCAGGAAAACAAGGGCAAATTACTTACCTGCTACTAAATTTAGTAACTTACTTGCTTATTTTGTGTTAGCATCTCAAAGGCAAAGATTTTGATCCAGACAAGCAAATAGCAATATATTTCATTCCTAAGATAAGCATGTGTAGACCTATAAT
The DNA here is from genome assembly GCA_013400575.1 of Peucedramus taeniatus. Taxonomy (NCBI): domain Eukaryota; kingdom Metazoa; phylum Chordata; class Aves; order Passeriformes; family Fringillidae; genus Peucedramus; species Peucedramus taeniatus. Next base: position 28,874 of record WBNO01019867.1, on the reverse strand, counting down.
TGACTTGAATATTAAATCACTGATGATTCTGAACCTCTCTGTGGAAAGGAACTTTTTGTTTTCTACATTCCTTTCTCCATTGAAGCAGTTAATTTTTTTTATTTCTTTCTTTTAATTTCCTCTGCCTTCAGTGATTGCATATGGGAAACCAAAGACAGTTTTGGATTTGTACCTTCAAAGCTGCAGATTTCTAGTGACAAAGTCTTCAATCTTGGGAACAGCTGCTGCTGTTCCAATTTCTGTGCCATGCCAGTGCTCTCTGAACATTCCTACTGCTCAAGTTATCATCAGTGCATGAGGAGTCACTCACTTAACAAGTACTTATACACCACTTTCCAGTGATAGATGTTCCAAGTTCTGTACTGCCTGGAAGTCCATGCTGTGGAAGAAGGTTTGTGCTGGAGTGGGGACCACACAGAGTTTGAACAAAGAAGAAAAAGAAGACTTTCTTTAGCTAAGAAATCTTGCAAATCTAAATAGAAATCTCAGCAATACAGCTGACAGCCCTGAGAAAGCCAGGATTGTTTCTTGGCATAACAGCAACTTGCTGTTCATTTATCTATTTTGTGAAAGAACAAAAGTGAATTTTTAGAAGAATCCTAAGAACAAAGTAGTTACTTTTGCTCAAACGAGTAAATCTTCCCACCCAGTATACAAAGACACATTTGAAAAGTGGAGTTCAAGGAAATACAATGGGAATCATTGTAAGATGTACATATAGCCAACACATTATTATCCCCATCCTTTCATAAGAACAGACTATCTGTCAGATTTTTTTTACATTCATTGAGCTGCCACTTATCAACACTTACGCTGTCAGCAATTTCTAAATTGTTTCATGCACCACTGCAAGACTGAGCAATGGCTGTACTGTAACTGTCTATACATTTCCCCATACATTGGAAGAGGTAGAGAAAATAGCTACCAAATTGATAAAAAAGCTCAATTTCCATTGGCTACTGAGTATAAGATTTGGTTTTGATACCCATCACTGCTTTAACTCTTACCAATTTTAAGCACTTCACAACATATAGGGATGTAAGAGAAATAAATTGCAATAGTCTGTTTGACTTTGTAAATTATATCTAGAAACTTCTACAGAAGCTTTCTCCCACTCATTTTACTATAGAAATGTCGAAATTATTATGTCCATTTCAGTGGTTTGTTAAATCAAAAATCTATTTCACTTATTCTGTATTACTCTGTATCTACCTAAGTTTTTCTTTGGCTTATGAAACTCAAGGATGTTGTGTCTAAATCATGAATCACGTAAAGTGCTAAAAAAAGCCTTTCTTATTTTAATATCCCCTTGAGTCCTAGGAGAAAGCTCTTATAGCCAGACTGACACAGTGATAGATCCTATTCCACTCATGCGTTTGATAGAACATGTCATCATCATTTACTATTTTATTTCTTTTCAGCTGGGGATGTGTGTATGTTTGTGGAGAAAGACAGGCTTAAAAAGAAAGTTAAAAATAATGCTTTCATTGTGTGTTTGGACAAGACATACATTTTAAGTGCTCAGTTTCAGAATCAGACAAAACACTGCTGAAGCTTAAATGACTTCTTAATAGTACTAGGCAATTTAGATGCACTTAGAAGTGACACAGCTTCCATTGCTGGCCAATTGTTGAAGGAAGTATCATTTGTCAAAATGGTCTCCAAAATGATCCATTTTTTAAGTGCCTCCAATGCCTACATATCAATCTCAAACATATTCCTGAGTGTTTAAAAGTTATCTAATAAATTTTGCTGTAGTGTATTCTGTTTGTGCCTCAGAGACCATTACCAAACCCATACTCACAGTGACAGCCTCATGGTATACAGTTTTAATTCTGACCTTCCACTTTCAAGAGAACCAGCTATTAAATTCTGAATTGCAGCACTTTTCAAAATCTGTTGAGCTGCAGACTTTGTAAACAAACTAATCCATCAGCAGATATCAGCACTATATGCGAAAAAGGAAGAATAATTTGATGGCTACGGGTAAGAGAACAATGAACATGTTAAATTAATGGGAGATATTACTTGGGAAAATGTAAGCCCTTTCATAAAAGTCCTTTAAAATTTAAATTATTTTCTCCTCTAAATCTCATGTTTTGACAGTGATTATAACAATAATGTGGTTCCTGTTAGTTTCCTGGTGTAGAAGCCTTGCACTCAGGCTAATGTCTGCATTTTTCCTCTTAAGTTGTATGTAAATGTGGGAGGAGAGTTTGATTTTATAGGTTTTGACCCTCCCTTCCACAAATTATATTGAAATTCTGTACCCAGAAAGAGGGCAAGTGGAATCTTGAAATTATTTAACTGCTGTTTTCCACAGAACTAGAGGAGAAATAATATATGGCTTTGAGTACAACATAATTTGACAGAATTATTTATTCAAACATCAGTATAGTATAAACTTATTAGTTCCTGTGCCCAGCTTCACAAGGACAATATCAACACAGTGACAGTGGCAGTATTATTACTACTTTGCTAATACTTAGATCCACCACTGAGGGGAGATTGTGTTGGCATTACTCAAACCTGAGAAAAACATGTGCCAAGTACAGACAGGCTTCATTCAGCATGGAAAGGATGGTGCATCCCAAACAGGGCCAGAAGTTCATCACCAGTAAGGAACAAAGCAGCAGGTCTGGACTCTGGGCTGAATCCTAACAGATCAGAATGTGAATTGCATCATTCTGATATAGAGTTTTACAGAAGAAACAATCCTCCAAAACCAGGTCTTGAAAACCAGCACAGTCAAGTCATTAAGACCCTTGCCCAGGTGCAAAAAGAGTATTTCTTGGGCTTTTCTGTGCCTGTTCTGTGACCTTTGGCAAATTTAGGCCAAAAAGGTCTAGGCATTTGTGTTTGCACAGCCTGGGATAATGTTGGAATATGAAAACTCACTTATTGTGAATCAGTGGACTCCTGCCCCCAGCATGCACCCCTAAAATATAAATAGCAAATGTGCAACATAGAACTATGAGCTACAAAATGCCTTATTTCTGCCATCTAGCTAAAAATTCCCACTCACCAATCTTCAAGGGCTTTAAGAAAGCAGAAATGGGAGATTTATTTCCATATATACTCATTATTACAGCAGAGACAAAAGGAAATAAATTCTGATTCAAGGTTTGCAAGTTCTGCTGGGATTTACATTAACAGGGCAATTTTGCTATTAATGCTCAGCAAAATAAAGAAGCCGAAAGTCAGAAACTTGAAAATCCTTAGATTTCCATATTCAGTAGCCTCGTGCCTTTTTTTAAGGGTCTCTGTGTTCTATAATTCAGGTTTCCCTTTCTTTTCCAGATAGGTCATGTATTCCCCTGTATAAAACCTCACGTATAATATTTTATATTTTCTTTATAATGTTGAAATGCCCTAAAGCTTTCAAAGTTAAATATGTGTCTTTTGAAATGTGTACTTTCTAATACACATGTGCAGTTAAATTTATTTACAAAAACTGTTGAGCAAGTTTAAAAGTTAAAAAAGCTTATCACAGTATTGATTGTTATAAAGTGAAGAGAAACTCAGATAACTAGAATACATCCTATGAAAACTACTTAATAGTGCAGAGAAAAACAGAGACCAATTTATTTTGCCTATATTAAGCAAAATAATGGGCTCATTTTCCAGAAAATATTTCTGTCAGGGAAATAGACTACAGTTTCCTCCAAAGGAGTAACTTTTGTACCTTTTCTTGTTTATCTTGGGCTTTGGAAAGGGATTACCAGATCTGTTCAACTTATATAAAATGGCCTAACTTCATTGTTCTGTGGAGCTGCCACATCCCCACAGTGCTGGGGGCCCTGGGCTGGGGATTGCTCTTGATTGTTCCCATCTCTCCCTCTGGTCCCCCAAGAATCCCCTGATGATCCTGACTCCATGGAGTCACCAAACTCTGCAGCATCCTCCCTGTGCACTTGATCTTCCTAGAAATTATTTTGCAACATATCATGATTATTAAATGGGCTTTACAGCATCAATGGGAAACATTGTTCCAGTGGTATTGGAACCTTTAAGAATCACTCAGCCTAAGCTGGCAAGCAAAGAACTGAGGGAAAAGCTTTTTAAAAATACAAATATGTGTCACTTGCCTTGTACTTTATGTAATAGCAACAGGAAGTGGGCAGAGTCAGTTGTGAATGCTACAAGTTGGAGTGAATATGATCTGAGGATTGAGAATCATTAAACACCCCAAAGAAACTGGATAAGAAAAATTAATTCTGAAGAGTACATAAGAATTTAAACAGAGTGGTGATAAGATTTGGAGATAGAGAGGAACAAACAGTGGCAACTGAGGTCCAAAACATCATTAAGGAGCAGCATTGGGACCCCAGAAGCAGCACTTAATAAGAACTTAATATTCCCTCCAGTGATCAAATCTCCTTCAGCTGCAGTTTTGCTTGCTTAGAGTAAACATATTTGATGTAGTGTATAACTGTTGATAATAAAACAGTTCCTTAGGGGGTCTATTGTGTCATTCCACCTGTGCTTTGAAGGAAGCTAGAGTAAGGTTTCATCTTCTCAGCAGGGTCTCCTTTGCTGGCTCATTTTAAAACCAGTTTGTGAGTCAGACTGTGAACCTCAGCTGGGTGGTCTGACCTGAGAGAGGCAGGAACCTTTCAGCTGATGTGCAAAAATTCAAGTGAATAAGCCAGTTTTTGGTGGGTATTGTAGAACCACAAGAATGCAAAAACACCTTAAGACCATCTTGGAACTTGAACAGAGATCACTGCTGTCTACTGCAGACTCATCTCAACATTATCTTCCTCTTCTGAAACATATCACTTATGTAAGTATATAAGCTAATACATATAATTAATATATAAGTATATAAGTTAAGAAAAATGTCATTGAAAAAAGGAATCAAAAAGATATCTGGGCTATACAGAGCCGTTAGGGAACTCCTTTAAACTTAGGAGTAGAGCTGAGCAAATTATAAAGTCTTGGGTTTGTGTGAGCTCTGGAAAAATATTTTGGATGGAACAAACTCTTACTTTTTTCAAAAGTAAAGATTTTTTTAATCATTATTAAAAATACATTTTGTTTCAAGATCTGCAAAAGAACAAACTTTTTTTTTGCCTCAAATTGCTTTCAGAAATGCATTTGCAAAAATAATTTCATGAAAAAATATCATTGCTATTTTAAAAGTCTTGAAATAAAAAGCACTGTTTTAAGTTATTTTTAATGGCTTCTATGATTGAAACAAATCTGCACTTTCAGAGGAAAACACACTGCACCTATCTTTACTCAAGAGACTACAGATCATACAACTGAACTCAGCTCAAAATAGAGTCTTTTTTTGGGGGGGGATTTAAAGTAACATGCTTTGTTTTGTTACATCTTTTTAATTTTAACTAATTCCCTGAATTTACTCTATTTCTAGGATAACTAAGTACATATGAGAATCAAATGTGCCTCATGGACCAGATTTACCAAAGGGAGGAAAACAAAAATGATCAGCAAAGTCGAAAATGCAGAAGGAGAACTTCTATGAGGGGCATGATCCTCTAAAAAGCAATCAAGAATTTAGATAGAATATTACGTATAAGAACAAGTCTGTCCATCCAAAGCTGAGAAGTAATTTATTTTTTACTTATGTTTGACATTTAGAATCACATAACATCAGCCTGTGACCCCAAAATAATGTATTGACACATCTTGGAGAAACTCGACATAGCACATCTGGGTGCTTCACTTTTTTAAAGAACTATTCTTTCAAATAACTGCTGCACATCTAAAAAGCAAGCTGCTGTACATCTAAAAAGCAAGCTGCTGTTTCAGAAATAATTGCAGTGAGTAGAAGGAAAGCTAACAGCAGAACATGCAGATTCCTTGCAAAACAGCAGATGCAGAGGTTCTTGGGCTACCTGAATTATTTATGGTTGATTCGGCACATCTCTAGTAATGTCTGAGGCTTTATAGGTCTCTGAAACACATCCAAGAAAAATTCACCCATATTCATGCACCTGCATGCTGTCAATTATAAATTCCATGGATTGTGTGAGCTAGTAATTTAGAAATTTTGGCTGAATCATTCAGAAGGTAATTCGACATACTTTGTGCTGCGGTCTGCAAAAGCCTCACATTTATTTGCAGGCATATTCATTTTAATTCAATGACTTTCAAACATGATGTGATTCAATAGCACAGAGACACAGGAATGACAATACCATCATGGATCAATGTTCCTTCTAGTCTGACTTTGACTCCATTTCTGCACCTGGATCCAGTAACACAAAATCCTACCAAAATCAATGAGACTGCACTGACATAGGATGCTCAATAGCTGAGCTGTCTGTTGGGCATGGCCCTTCAATAATACTCAGAGAAAAGATTTCTCAATAGTAAACTGGGTATCTCAGTAACTTTCATGGACCATTAATAACTAATGCTACCTACTTAATTATTTTTCTCCTTTAAATATGCTTTTACTTCCTCGAGTATATGCATATAGATCACCATGAATTTTGTAGGTATGAATATTACATAAAATCTCAATTACACATGCAACAATATTCAAATGCCTGCAATCAAATCCAAGTATTTTGTATATAAAAATAAACATCCAAAACCTTGCAATAAAAGGATGTTTAAACAAGCAACAGATTACTGAACATCTAAAAAGTCTCAGATTTAAAATACAAGGATTTAAATTCAGTGGTCTGGATGAAACAATCAGGATGAAAAGAAAGGTCAGATTAACCTTCTTCTTTTCTCAATGTTTAATAATTTTTTTATTTCACAGAATCATTTCATAGAAAGAATGGACTAGGGTTTTACTTAGCCCATGTATGACCTGTGTTCATGTGTAATTTTTTCTTTATTAACAAATACTTAGATTTTATTTCTTCAACTGCTATATTGTAGAGAAGGTCTTGTAATTATTACAGCTTTAGGGTCAAGAAAGCTGAGTCCCTAAGAACAAGACTTCATTATGTTTGTTCTGTACAAATACCAAACTCTTCCTTCAAAGATCCATAGGTATGCAGTTCAGGTACAGGATCTGTCTGGTGCCTAAAGCCAAGGAGAGCTGGGACTGCCTTCTTATTCAGTCCACATTTAAGAAAGAGCATGACTGTAAGTTATGCAGATATTTTTTGCTCTCCAAAATGTCCCAAATATACATGTTAATCATAGAATACAAAATTCAGAGCAGCAGTCCAGAAAGATTAGTTGTATTTAATTTTTTTTTTGTTAATTTCTTTGTTTCATGTTTTGGTGGGAAGGTTGCTTGCTTGTTTTGTAATATATTTATTGGTTGGCTTGTTTTTAATACTGACCCTTGTTCTTCTCTATTCCAGGGCTTTATTCTTAAAATTTTTTAACACTACCCTACTTCACAGAGAAGCTGTCAATATAAAGTCCATTAACAGTTTTGAAGTGCTCAGATAACACAGTTTATGTTGTCTTTAAAGATATTTTACTTATATTTTTTTTTCCTCTCACACACTTCCTTGCTTTACTCAAAAGTTGGTTCAATGATGTGAGGATTGGAAACAGCATTAACTGAAAGTCAAGATTTCAAGTCCTCATTTGTTCATTAATTGCAATGCAGGAAGGAATCTGGTATTTCAGAGCACTCCTAATCTGCAAGCCTCACTGAAAAGAGACAACTACACCTTGGATGTTGTATCTACAAAATCCTCTGCTGGTTTACCTGAAACAGTCAAAATCAGCTTTCCTAGGCTGAACAAAATCCAGTTTAATTTCAGCCACAATCCAACATTCACAAGGCTCTGCTGAAACGCTTTTCACTCAATTACCAAAATGCAACAACAACATTCAAAATATTTTGTGTACTGCTGCTGTTGCTTCTTCCTTGTTTTTTCCCTGTTTTTTCAGCCATCCCTGGAAACCTCCACGTGAGCTTTGTGGAACCAGCACCAACCCAGCACAGTTTGATATCTGAGGTTTGTTAGCTGAAGCTCTGTTCACTGTTATGAATTACTACACATATCCTGCTGTTGAGTCTTGGTATTCTTTGCTAGTGTGAGATGAATGTATCTACCAAAAAAAAAAAAAAAAAAAAAAAAAAAAAAAAAAAAAACCAAAAAAAAAAAAACCCAAAAACATATACACAGCTGTAGCCATGCTATTCTAAGAAATCTGCCAATTTGCAAAAGTAACAATCCGAAAATAATGTAATAACATAATCTCCCTTGGATCTGAACTGCTTTGTAGTACAAGCACTTCTGACCTCCCTTAATAGGCAATTAGAAATTCAGAGTTTCCAGTTATTGAAGAGTAACTACGAGACTTTTAAAAACTCATGAAAAAGCCTGTAAGAAGGAAAAAAAAAAATCTGGAGTGTTTTAATGGGTTCAAACAAAAGCCAACATGTACACAAAAACTACTTCTCAGGGGATGTTCTTTTGAAAGGGTCTGGAAACATCTATTTACCAAAATGCACAAAGAACTGCTTTCATGTATTCAAAACACAGCAGCCCAGTGCACTTTACCACTGGCATTATGATATTAGTATAGATCAATTGGCATTTAGATGCCTAAAATTGGTCTACAGTGCCTAAAAAGGGTTCCCTATGAACTAAGTGCTTTTGGAGATGGACTCTGATCATCGAAGGAGAACAGCTATTTTTTTATTATTTTTATTTTTAGAGGATAGAAGCAGCAACAATGAAGCAGGAAGTGAGACCCCTTTTATAAGAGATCTTCTAGGAGAGGAACAAAAAGTAATGGAGGTGATGACTGGTTAATACACAAACACAGAAAATCAAAATGAGTGTTTAAGAAATTGTAAGTTATTTCAGCTATATTCTGTTTTATTCAATGTAGAAGTAGAAAGGGATCAATTCAGTGACTGGCCTCAGTGATCTTTTGAACCAGCCCAAGGATGTTTTCCAGAAGGGACACATAAAAAAGCCAATCAGCAAGAATCAAAATATTCCCTGAGGAAATGCCAATTTTGCAGGGAGTATTGTGATACAATAAAATATTGTATGACATTGGGCTAGTATATTATCTACTATTTCTATTGTGTGACATAACATCATATGATATTTTTGTTATATATTCTGTTCTATTCTATTCTGTCTCATGCTGCTTGATCTCCAGTTACCAGTCCCAAAAAGGTCAGTTCTGTGTTACACCCAATTTCTTTATGAATCCTTTGGTTACTCTCAAACCTCTTAACAAGCACTGGATGTCCTTTTTTTTCAGACAACTGAACTCATCCTCAAATTTGTACATGAAAAACAGGCTATTTTTTGTTTCAGTACTTCTGCTACCTGAATGCTCCAGTCCTCCTAGCAAAGTAAAATCCAAGCTTTGGGTTTAAGAACCTTGTTTGGTCAGCACAGACTTCTCAGCTGTTCAACTGATCTACCTTTTCTTTTGGCTCTAAGTTTTTTTTGCAAACCAGAATGTAAATGTCTCAAGTGAAAAATGTGAAGACCTAATAAAAAACACTAAGCAAGAATTAAAATATCCTCTCTGAAAAATCAGACTTTGCAGGTGATTTTTATTTATTATTTATTATTTAATTTTATCATTTATTTTACTTTGTTAACTTCATTTTCCATTGAGAAAATCAATATGGTTTTCTTATACAATCTCTCCAGAATAGTGTATTTAATTTTATGGAGTTAATTTTAGGATTTTTTTCCTTTGAATCAGAGAAAATTTTTTTCCTACACATTTGCTCTTAGAGAAATGATGTGTCAGAGGTGCCTCCCATAGTCTGAGCAGTTGAAGACACAGTTTACTTGGGGTTTGTGTGATTTCTTTTCTATTTTAGATATTTACAGCTTCTCAGTTTTTTGAACAATTTACAGATCCTTCTGTGCATTATCTTTATTATCCTGTACTCCAGTGCTTTGTCCAAGAACCCTTTATGGTTTCTCTTCCTTGCCTGCTTGTGGCTGGACAACACCTTGAATCTCTACAGTTTCAGGCAGAAAATATATTTTCTGTTCACTATGAGGAGAGAACATCAAGATAAAAAAAAATAGAACTGAAAGCAATGGACTGGAAAGAAAAGATACACATGTACACTTGTTTATCAATGTGCAAAGTAGTGACTTTGAACATATCATTAGCTCATAGAGACTACAGAAATGTGCAGCTGAAAAGGGATATATTGGATACAAATTCCTTACAATCCTGTGTACATATAATTTCATTGCCTTTTGTGTAATACTGAAAATTTCCTATGCCTGTTTTAGATTGAAGCCATAAAGCTGTTATGGTTATTCAATATTTTTCTAAACAATTCCTCCCCACTGCTCCTGGATTTTGTAAAACAAAGTAAAACAGAGACTTTTTCCAGCTGGCATTTTACATGGAATTTAAAGATAATATATTTCTCAGGCATTTGATCTTTTCAACACACAATATATCTTCCTGCTGCACTGCATTCAAAACTAGAATGAACTAGAGACACACTGAGACAGAAGAGTTTAAGCAAAGGCTTGCTTAAGTCTTGGTCTAGTAAAATGAGATGACCTTATTCTCAAAAATCAGATATTGAATTTGACTTGATTAACTTTTATTTAGTATTATGAAATCTGATGAGTCCTATTGATTTTCATGTATATAACTCTATCCCTTTAGTTCATTCTATTATCAGCATTAGGTACTGATTGATAATGTTAAGAGGTTTCATAACTGTAGAAACTGATTCTTATGATTAATTTCATATATGTGATGACAATCATAAAGTTTGATAATTTTAGTATCTTATTAATTTAATGACTACTACATTGATTTACCTACACTATGAAAAATAACCTGACAAATGCAATATATCAAATAGGTTTTGACTTCCTTGTGTAATATTTAGTTATTATAAAAGCAAATGCTTTTCAGCTTGTTTGGGGCAAGGGGCCCTTTTGAACTCTCCCTTTTGACAGGGGTAAATCAAAGCATGAGGGTTATGATTTAAATACTCTTGGGAGATGTTGGGACCTCATGAGGCACATCACAAGGTCCTGGGACAAGCAGCAGCTGTAGCTGCCAAGTCACAGATATCTTCATCAAGACACAGACAGTGGGATCGAGTTCACCTTCAGCTCCCCTGCAGATTACACCAAGATCAGTGGCTGTGGTTGCCAGGCTAGAAGAGTGTACCCAGAGGAACCTCATGAAGTTTTAAAATGCCAAATACCTGGTGCTGCACGTGGGCTGAGGCAATCCCCAGTGTCAATGCACACCAGGTGCTGAATGGATTGAGAGTAACTCCGCAAAGAAGGATTTGGCAATGCTGGTAGATAAAAAGTTGGACATGGACTGGAAAAATTTGTTTCCAGCCCAGAAAGGTTATCATATCCTGGGCTGCATCCAAAGAAATGTGACCAACAGGTCAAGGGAAGCTATTCTCTCCTTCTACTCCATTCTCCTGAAAGCCCCATTTTGGGTATTTAATACAACTCAAGAAAAATGAGTGGTTCCTACAGGGCCCAAACACAACAGGGAGGGCTGGGACACCTCCCTTGTGAAGACAGGTTTGGAGAGTTGGAGTTGCTCAGCCTTTCAATACATAGAGAGCTACCTAAAACATTTTACATTAAATTAACAGCATTAGAGGTAAGATGCCTCTCTAGATTGGAGCTGACAACAAGACTGTGATGTTCCTGCTGGAGTTATGCCTTTATCATTCTTGGGAGGGCAGCAGGGGGAGATCAATAGAAAGCTAATTTTATTACTTTTTCCTTGTCAGATAAAATGGCCTTCTGTTGGTCTTACCTTTTACATATATAATACAGAAAGTAATTATCAAGGGTGAATGCTTATTTGATATCATTACTTCTGGACACTTTCAAGTGCCAAGAAGCAGAATACTGTCATAAATTTGGTAAAGCAAAAGTGATAGACTTATATTACTTCTGTGAATGAGGAGGGGATACTTAGATAAATCAAAATACAACAAAAGTATTTCCAAATTACCTAGGATTTCCAAATTACCTAGGATTCCATATTACCTAATTCAACAGAGCTCAGAACTAGTGAAGCATGATAAGAAATACCATTTGATCCCATTTTAGGCATGACCTTTAACTCCTGAAAAGGAATTTTGAATGTTTACTGTAAGTGTGTAAAAAACCCCCACTTATATTTTGACAATGGTCGGTATGCAAATTTTATATTGTGTTCAAATAGTCTTAGTTTTTCCAGGGATTTACTATAAGATATCATCCCAGTCTTCATTTTCATGTGGGGCGTGGTGTTGTTTTGTTGTTTTTTTTTTTTTTTTTTTTTTTTTTTTTTTTTTTTTTGGTGTTCTGTTGTTGTTGTTTGGGATTTTTTTTTTTTGTGGTGGTGGTTTATTTTTCCCTGACTCAAATTCTTCAGAAAAACGGAGAAAAATGCCCACTGCTAATTGCACACTTTCCAACACTATTTTGCAGTAGAAATTTCATTAAAATAGCTGCCCCTCACCTATCAGTTTTCTGATGCATTCAAATCAGGGATTAAAAAAATGCAGGCAAATAATTATGACATACACATTGGAAAAGCTTGGTTTATGGCCAGCTCATTGGCTGACTCACTGGAAACTAACAGTTCTTTACTTCCACCTGCTCATGAAATGATTCCCCTAGATATATGATCTAAAGTGATAAGTTATTGATGGAGGTGAAGAGCAGATGATTTTCCCAGTGTATGACTGATTTTTTTTCAAATTTTATGAAATATCCTTCCCTTTTTGTAATAAATTTAAGATTCTTAACATATTATATGGAGGAGTAAAGAGGTATTTTTCTTTCCAGGAGAATTGCAGAGCCTTACTTTTAATATGTAGCAACCCTATATCTCTGAGTCAAAAAAGGGTCTGAATACATGTCTTCAATTTTATATTAATGGCTTTAAATATTGGCTATTGATTAAAAAATTGCAAACATACACAAAGTCATTCTACACAGACACACACTTCACTTGAATACACTCCTGAGATATTTTACAGAAAATTTTTAGTCCTAAAGAACTATCTTTTTACATTTATTTTTGCTTGCAGTTAGAAGTGCTGGAAAAATCCCTTTTTCTCTCTGTGTCACACTAACATGCTTAAGAATTTTTCTTTCTGATTAAGTACCAACTGTACTTATGCCACTGTTGATCCGATTAAGACTCTAAACCTATGCTCAACCTGAATTCTACCACTTGTTTCAAACACGAAGATCAGAACTCAAAAGTCTCCTCTTTTTTTCTACCTGCAATATATAGCAATAAATTTAGAAAAAAAATTTAAAAGAGGTGTTACCTTCCATATAAACTTTTCTGAATGGATTTGGATTTTATCTGTGGATAAAAACCCTGTTGGCTAGCCCTTCTTGATTTGTTAGAAATACCCCTTCATTATCAGTTTTTCATAATGTATGCAGGTAAGTATAGGTTTGAAAAAATAAGACTGTTTAAAATAATTTTTATAGGAATTTTCCTTTTTTTNNTTTTTTTTTTTTTTTTTTTTTGTAAACAGTCTTTCCCAAAGGCTTCAGAATTCAGGTTTGTTTCAAATGAATGCTAAAACAGCTCCATGACTACAGCACCAATGTTTGGGATTTTTGTATAAGTTAATTTGTATAAATTAAACACGTTTGCCCATCCATATTTTATTGGGATAAAAACATACCTTATCTGACCTAGTTAATATTATGCTATTTAAACATGAGGAGGATGAAAAAAATTTAATGATGCCATATCAGTCGTCTCTCAAACATGTCAAAGGGAATGCCAAGTTTGTCCCTGAAATACATTAGAGCTGTAAAGAGAAAGAGGAAACCTAATAAGGTTTGGGAAGGTTTTGAAGATTTCTGTATTTAAAATAAAACATAGAACCTTTTGGAAATACTGATGGAAAAATGTCACAAACAGCAGGGAAAATTAATCTCTAGTTTCTGCACAATTTTCATCTTTAAAAAAATATATACCTGAGATTGTTTCTTTTATTTAGATTTGCCCTATAAATATTTCCATGTTAAACTGAAAATGTAATATGCAAAAGGAGAAAGTGGTACGGATGTGCAGTGCTGTTTAGGCACCATTGAATTAGAAAGTACAATAGATATAGTTGTACAATAGACCTTTCATGGTCTAGTGGTTGCTCTTGGCAGATCACCTGGATAAAATCCTGCAGCTTTAATACAGCAGCACTGTGGATATTCCAGATACAACCAAGTAAAATTATGTGTACATACCACCTTGCCCACATCATTTTTATCTCCTTCCTCTTTTGTTTCCTCTTCATTTTTAAATTCGATGTGTCTGAACTCTTCTTCTGAATAAGTATTAAGGAAAAATCATGAAATCTTTCATTGGGAGAGGAAAATGAAACATACTGAAGTGGAGGCTTTAGTTTTGTTTACAAAGGAGAAACATTTTTTAAAATGTGTGACTTATGAAATATATCCCCATTAAACTGGAATACTGTGTATGTCACCCTTCTTTTATTTATGAGGCTTCAACAATATCAAGTGTCAGAGAAGGCTGATGCAAGAGACAGTCTTTGACATTCTTATTTTCAGTCTGTTTCTCGTGCCTTGCTTAGAAATATAGTGAGATTTTCTGCAGTGTTTCACTGTGAAAAAAACAACTCTAAACTTAATACAGACATGGCTCATGGCTTCAGCTTCCACTTGGACTCATCAGAAACTTCTGAGGGATCTGATGAAGAACCCTTAAACTACTCATTTGTGGAAGGAGGCCTTAAAGTGAGTCTGTGTACTACAAATCTTTCATAAAGACAAGGTGAAATTAGCCCTAGAAAACACACTGCATTTAGGGATATCAGCTAGGATTTACAGTCTAGCTCAAACACTTGCCTGGCTGTCCAGTCAGTCTGAAAGTTAATGAGGAAGCCATGGAGTATCATCAGCAGTTTCTCAGCTAAGTGTTTAATAGACAATACTGCACTGAAAAAAAATAACATTATACTGCAGAAAATCCAGCAGAGAAATTCCACAAAATCTCTCAATGCTGAAAAAAGCAAAAGACCTTTAACTTCAGCCAGGCAGAGACCTGTGATCTTCCCTAGGGGGTTGCACCCCAAAAATGCAACATTAAATAGTGAAAGATGAACACATGCTGAAGGGAGGGATGACTTTAACCAGCTTCAGGCGAGGATTCATAAACTCCAAATTTGTCCCATGGTATAAAATGAAACAGGAACTCCTCTGGATTAAATTTTGGTGCCTCAGTGTTGGTTTCTATTAGTGGGGAACACGAGCATGTATCTCCCAAATGCTATGGATACCTCTTTTGTGAGGTCCTTGTAGCTGAAGATTGCAGCATAATTTTCACACAGGGAATCTACAGCCAAGAGACAGGGTGACATTTCCCCCTTTGCTACAGGGAATGGGGCCATAACCTGCAGGATAACACTCTACAGCTGATTACACTCAGCAGTGGTATGGACAGAGTTAACAGTTCTGTGGGACATGTGAACATAAACTTCTCTTTGGTCACATTATAAATCCTTATAGCCTTGTAGAATTCCTCTGAAAATGGCAGCTGCAGATTCTAAGAAAAAATGGAGCAGAATGATTTTGCAAAGAGATACTTCAGCAGCAGAGGATTTAATTCTGTATGGTCATGACTGGACTGGAGAAGATAAATAGGAAATGATGGTTCATTGTGTCTGCTATTGCAAACAGATCATCTGTTAAAGTTGATGCTGCAGAAGCCAAAAGCTTTCATGTGACCAAAAAATAAGTTTAAAAAAATAAGGAAGGTATGAAAGCATCATCAAAACTCTTAAGAAAAAAACTCTGGCTCAGGAAATCTCTGAATCAAAATGTTCCCCCTTGTCTCACAGCAAGACAAATTCATTAAACGTGTTTCTTATTGGCCTTTGTCAAATGTCTTTGGAAAATGTACTCATGGTTACCAAAAGACATTTGATAATGGCCATCATGAGGATATTTTCAAGATCTTATTGTAAACAATAAAAGCCAGTATCAAACTGAGCACTGCTTGGAAAAGGTATTGTGTAGGTTTTGTTTTTGTGTTGCTTTCCTTTCCAAGGACAAGCCACAAATCTGTAAGAAGGTGTCACGTCTAGCCATGATCCAAAACTCTCCCATGCTTTTCTAAGGAGCAGTGTGAGCAGATTTCACTGTCAGCCATTTAATTTGAGCTCACAAGCTTAACCAGCTTCTTGTCTTCTTCCAGACTTCACGAAGTCAGTCTGGCTGCCACCAGCCAGGGGGCATTCAGGGGCTCTCAGGCTTACAATTCAAGCAGAGATTGAAATGATTAAGGCATGGGGAGATGGCTGGAGTAGCACCTGAGGCTGATGAGTCTGTCTGCCAGAGCTGTGACTTAGAAAAAGCTAGTGAAGAGTCATTGCTTTCATATTTTAGAGGTCATCTGATATAGGGGCTTGTAACAGAGGTGGTGTATTCACAACAAAATCATGTAATTGTTTTCATTGCTGGAAAAACTTATATAAATTTCTAATTAAGAAATGTATCTTTCTTCTCCTCTCAATACTTGTTTCTCTAATTTGCATTATAAATAGATGAAAATACACCTTCATGTAGGCCTTTATGAAACTGTATAGTCCTGCTGAAAATCCAGAAATTCACTCATAAATCACCCCAAACTCACTTATCTCAGCAAATATTTTTCCTTCTCAATGCATTTGGATGTTATTCCATTACCTCTGAACAGTCACCCAGAAGCTGTTAGTCCAGTAACATCCATTTCATGCTTAGCCACTTTTCAGATTAGAGTATTGAAACACCCTTGAGGAGTTCCTTTTATCAAATAATTTTAGCACGAAGGCAAGAGAGTCTATCTTATTTTTTACTGAAGGTTTCATCAGTTTCTCTCAGCTCTGGAAAAAGCTTTGTGAAAGGAGCCTGGATCAAGCCCTCAGTCAATGTAGACATCTTCGATCTCTTTTGAGCCATGACTCTACTGAGACAATCTGGTGGAGTTAGGCAGGATTACTGGTAAACTTTGGATTTCTTTTTTATGCTGCTGCCCTCTCCAGTTTTCATCATCTGTGTTTGACTCAGGGCTCCTTCTCCTTTTTCTGTGGGCTTAATGCTGGGTTTGGAAGGCTCCATAGCTTCCCAAAATCCCATCTCACTTTTTATATGGAAAGACCAGGAGTAATCCCTATCACCCCCTCTTGTAACAGCCCTGCTGCCTCGGTCTTGGTCCATTGTTCCTGGAGATGGATGATGGGGTTTTTGATAGTAATGGAATAAATTTACACCAGCTGAGGACCTGCTGGGCTTTTACAGCTAAATAAATATCTCACCAGTGCAACCCCATGCCTTGGATCCACTGCTATTCTAATTTGCAAAAAATACTTTCTGAGTTTTCTTTTGGATTGAATCAATTCAACAAAACAAAATTTAGTTCCATTTTTCAGCTCAGCTCATTGCATAAACCCTCCCAAGCTCCAGAAGGGATAAGGTGATATCAGGTTTGTGTGCCCTGGGCCTGCACAATCCTCTGAAACTCTCAAGCAACTCTCAGGCTCGATTTTTTTTCCCTACACAGAGGATATTTCTGTCAAAAGAACAGGCAGTATGGCACAGGGCTTGCTTTCTGGCTCTGAAGGCAAGTGACATAACTGCTCACATTCATAGAGTTAATTCTCTCCCCTTTCAAAACAGCGTAGCCTCATCCATACAGCCTATTGTGACAAATCCCAGAACACACCTGAGCTTTGCCTGGAGCAAAACCCAATCCAGCAACTGTGGTAGCAATTAATCTGTAGTGACAATCTCAGGACAGTGCTCAGAATTCTGCTCTGTCTCTGATTTATCGGTTAAGACACAGCTGGAGAGTCTGCAGAGAATTTGAAGGAAAACTTGGTAGTATGTGCATTTAAACCCTTTACAGACCAAAATCACTTTTGCCAAATTCTATATAAATCTGTATATCCTTGCCTGGAACTACGTCTGCCCCAGCCACCAGTGCTCAGCAGTGCTCTGGTGTTTTCCAGCAGGTGCAGGTGCAGCAGTCAGAACCTTTGCTCAGAGACGCGTTCACTGCGCGCACAGCCAGGGCACGGAGCCGCCGCTGGCTGCCCAGCAGCAAGAATTGTACTCTGCAAGCAAGGCACCTCTTTCTGTAAAATGCCAAGCTGGTGTTGGTTCCAGGTATTTTGGGAAATGAGGAAATAAGGTAGGAGAGTGAATCCCATGGAGGTGGTGTGTCTGAGGGAACAAGGACTGTGTGTTCTGTGGCAGCACAGCACCAGGATTGTGATTGCTTTTGTAGAGAGCTCTGTGTGCTGTTCGAGACCCTTGTGTCAGAATGCAGCTCATGTGTTGCAAGGCTTTGTGGCATATTTATCCTCCTCACTTCAATGGATGACTAGCATGAACTTTAATGCCATAAGAATGGCCAAAGATACAGGCAGATAGCTTAGAAAATTTTAAATTGTCCTACTTGACTGGCTCCTCCAGAAATCCCATATGTCCTTCATTCTTAATCCTCTATCAGAGGATGGCAGCAAATTTTTTTGCTGCAAAAGGTGCAGCAGATAAAAGTGTTGCCTTCATCCTGAAAAGGCAAACTTGGACTCTCCATTTCTCTTCACAGAGAAGCTGAATTTTAGCTCACCAAGCATCTTTTTCAAGTCTGTTTCCTAATCGCAGTCAAGGACTAATTCCCAGAGCATTGTAAACTTCATAACAGATATTGCAGCTTTTAAAAACCTCAGATAAGAATGTACATTGAATTACAGAAGGGAAGTTCATGCTGTTATCATCTTGTAAAATATTTTGGATTTTTTATTATTGTTGATGTTGCTTCCCCATCAGGAATAGAGTAAAATCTTCCAAGTTTCTCACAAAAGGGTGTTGGAAAATAGTAGAATAAGACCTGAGGTATAACTATAGTTAGCACTTCTAGCACTCACCCAAACTGTGTACATATCCTGGATACAACAAAACACTTGCATCTCTGATGAATTTTTCCACTGTCAAATTGATGAGAGTACTTAAAGCTGTTCTTTTTTTTTAACATGTTTATCATTACAAATTACAACTGGGTCAGAAGTATTTCTATATCATGATGAAGAGGTTAAGAGGAGGAAATTCTGATTTCAGTGATCCTATAAAATAGGTTTTGCTGGGCAGTTTAAATCAAAATACACTCAGCCCTCAAGCTAAGGGGGGGCAGACAAAGTATGGGGGAAGTGAATCTCCTGATCCTTTGGACCTTTTCCAGCATTTTACCAGCTGTTGTTTGTCTTAATCACATCTTCTTTTCTTAATATATCTATTCTTTTATGCTCTTTGGAAATTCTGTTTTATACATGATTAGGCTGAGCCTGAGACAGATGGAAAGACGATGAGTTATGAAGAAGCAGCCTCTGCTGAGGAAGCAGCAGTGTGTGGAAGCTGGAGAAATAACTTCTGCTGCTGTTATTTTTTAACAATTAAAATAAAATACCTGAGAGACTTAGTGGTATTTAGCAGCATAAAGAAGGTTAAATGGGCAGGCTAGGCATAAAGTAACAGCTTACTTTCTGGGTTGTTTGTAGGAATTTTGCAATTTCATGTAACAGGGAAAAAAAAAGCAGCAAGTTAGAGAAAGAAATCTGTCTCCTCTACAGTACTGGAATGGTTTGATCACAAATGCTTGCAGGAAAAGGGCTAGTCTGGCAAAAAAACAAGGAGACAAGTGTTGAAACGGATGAAAATTACATTTTCTAAATTAAAAATTTTGATCTTCTTGGAGTTAGACTTGTTTTGATTTTGAAATATATATTGATCTACAGACAAAAATTGTAGTGATTAAAAAGTATAAAAATCAAATCAAACATCATGAAACAGTCCAAATGCATTCTTTCAGCTCCTGAAAGTTTTACAGATTTCAGGGCACATGTTTCAATATTTTCACATTAACATCAATTTTGAAATGGATCTTTTTGAAAATCCCAGATGTCTCCAGGTGATACAAAATGAAGCAAACTAAAAAGATTTATTCCAGGTTGCCTTAGTGTTTCTTTTAATTATATTTGGGTTGTATTTTTGGTTCCATGCTAACACTTGACATATATCATATACAAAATTCTTCTTCTCAGTTGATTTTAGGCAGTTTTATTTCCCTGGCTTCAGTACAGCAAATGCTTGTTTGCATCAGCTGAAGTCCTGGCCTAGGAATTGCTGTATAAATAAATACAACATTGAAAAATTCACTTGAGACTATAATAAACAGATGGGGACAAAATAGAAGGACTCAAAAAATTAATTACAGTTCTCAATACTGCAGTCTATGAAACACACAGGCAAAAAAAAAAAAAGGTGGAGTAGGTGCAATATTGAATTAAAGTAAAATATTAATTTGTGCCTTGATTGTTCCGTGGGTGACAGGAAGAAACCAAAGGATCTGTGTGGACACAGCTTTATTAAGAGGAGGTTGCTGCTACTGTATTCCCAGGGTAACCATGGGAATATGTAACTGTTAGGCCAAATTCCTCTACCCTTTTTCACCAATTTAGTTCTGGATAAACTAAATTCATTAAGTGACTCGTTCCAGAATTCAGTTGGTGAGCTGTGCAGCATTTGGCTTCTTGTGTAAGAAATATACACCCATCTGTAATTGTTACCATCTGTTTGGTATTCAGGATGTAAAAATGTAATGGAGATGAAGTCATATTTCATATTTTTTCCTCCATTTGGAGGTAAGAATGAAGCTGTAACAGCCTGGAAATGCATCTGCTGGTGATAAGATAGTACAGCTGGAAATGGGATGCTGGATTCTGCATGGTTCAGAAAGCCTGTGTGTAGAAGCTGTTATACTGTGGTGTGTGCTGGTATTCTGGGATCCCACGAGATGATTGATGTATCCTATAAATAGGGTGACAGAAGAATACTTCTGCCGGTGTGATGGGAATAGGAAGTGCAAAATGTCAGTAATGCCCTGAAAATAACCATTCAAATTTATGCAAATTGCTTAATTAATTGACCTCATTTGAGCTTGCAGATTTTCTTTGCATGTCCTTTGTGAATTAGTTATTTTTCATTGTACACTGACACAATATTTCAAGGCTAATTAAATTCTTTAAAGCTATAGGTTAATATCTGATGCTTATGTAAACACATTTATAAACATTAATCAAATCTAAATTACCCATTTTATAAATAACATTTTATTCAGTTGCAGCTAATGGATGTACTGTCTGTATTTATTCTGCTTTGGGCTCGAGGAGTAAACGTTACTCTGTAAAAGTTATTATTTAAAAGGTGGCATTCTGTTTACTTGTGCATCTATTTCCAAGGATCTCTGCTGCTTTATGGAGATTAAGAGTCTGTTTGGAGCACAAAGACTGAACTCAGAGACTTCTTGAGCCTTGAATCCTGCTCATGGATGTGATGGATGCAGAGTTGGTCCAGGTGCAGGAAGCAAGGTGGGCTGATCCTCTGGTGGAGAGGTGAGGCAAGATGAATGTGTCACCATATGGTTAATATACCTCTTGAAATATCAATGAGTCACCTGCTCCTGGGAAACTGAGCCCTTACCCTGGGTGAAATGTAAACTAATTCAGCTTTTAGTGAAAGAACAATTTTTGATGCATGAAGTTTCATATCCTCTCCATATTCACTTGTTAGCATTTGTCTGAACGTGGACAATGTAAACTTTTTTCTTTTTTTTTCATAAATATTCCACCCCCTTGGAATTTGATGTGTTTTTTGGCAAACAGTGGCAGATACATGGGAAACAGGGAAATGCCTTTTCTTCTACTAGACAAGATCAATTTTCTGTTTCTTATTTGAATGAATAGTGAATAAATGCAGCTTCACAAGGGAAACTGTGGATATTGCTTCATAGAACATATGGTGTCATCTTCAATCATATGAATCAGTGAATCAATGAATCAGTGATTCATTCTCTTGCTAGACCAGATGTAAGTAAATTTTGACTGTTTGCACTGGTTCCATGATTTTATATGGAATATAGTTGACAGTGGCTGTGGTCTAGATCTTGTCCTAGAGTGCTGGGTGAGATAAAAATCCTGAATAGGAATCTTTGCTATTATGAAAAATTTAGAGCTTGTATTCATGAAATGGCCAACAGCTGGAGGAGAAGGTGAGATTCAAAAATGTTAAGAGGCCTTGCCCACCATCATACCTGAAACCTGTGGCAGAGATAAGATTAATGTTCAGGTGTTCTTGTTCTCAGAGTGGTGCCATGTTTGCTCATGCCATGACAGCATATTGCCTTGTATTTTATAACATGGACATAGGTTAATTATTTGCTGTCAGCCTATAGAGCTGCTGAGTATCCACCTTTCTGCTGGAATTTTTACTCCACTGGTCCTTGCAGCATCACTTGCCACAAATATCTTCTGCATGCTGCTCACCTTGTTTTGTCAAGTCACTGCTGGGGAGGCTGGTGGGACTCAGCATGCTGCTGATTCCTGTGCTGCTTTAGATGCATCCCACAAACTTTCTGTTCCACTGTCATGTTCTGTGGCCCCATAACCTATTTGTGCTCAAGCTGTCACTTTTTAAGTTTAAAATCACTGTGCTGCCATAGCCAGTGTTTTAGTATTATCCAGGTATGCTTTCTGACCTGTTATAGTTGATTTTTTTATTTCATTCACTGATTCTTGAGAAAAGCAATCAAGTTTGACTGTTTTGATTTCTTTTCTTACAAGCTCACAGAGCTTGTTACTCAGAGATATGATATCTTGTACATGGTTATGTGTTTTGGTTTTGTTTCTCTGTAGTGATTTCTTTTTTTTTTTTCTGAAACTCATTCTGTTGTGTGGAAGGCTTGGTAATTAAACTTACAAAGCAATAATTACCAAGGTCAAATGCTAGAAGATTGATACCACCTCTAAATCTCTGGAACTACTCCATAACATTTTCAAATAACTGTCACTAATTCTCTGCATTTATTAGCTAATTATACAAAATTTTTGAATGCATATCAATTGAGCAGCTGACAGTTTTATTCAAAATTTGCAATTTTTCCTTAAACTTGGGGTTTTTTTTTTGCTTTTATTCTGGAGTAGTCTGTCCAGTTCTAGGAGTAGTCTGTCTAGTTCTAGGTTTCTCAGTTCAAGAGGAACATGGAACTCCTTGAACAGGTCCAGCAGAGAGCTACAAAGATGATTAAGGGACTGGAGCATCTCTCTTAGGAGGACATCTCCCTGACTGAGGGAGGTGTGCCAGTTTAGTCTGGAGGAGAGAAGGCTGAGGGGGAGCAGTGTAGACAAGGGTCTGAAGGGAGGGTGTCAGGAGGATGGGCCAGGCTCTGCCTGGTGGTGCTGAGGCAATGGACAGAAACTGATGCATAGGAAGCTCCACTTGAACATGAGGAAGCACTTTTTTACGTTGTGTGTGACCGAGCACTGGAACAGATTGTCCAGTGAGGGTGTGTAGTTTCTCTCACTGGAGAAATTCCAGAGTCATCTGGACATGATCCCGTGCTGTGTGCTCTGGGATGCCCCTGGTTGAGCACGGAGCTTGGACCCAGAGGGCCCCACCCACGTTCCAACCTTTCCCATTCTGTGATTCTGTTATTCCAAGGCCATGGTCTATTTTATTGTCAAAGACCAGCGTGAGCCTTCGTGAATGGACATCTTTCCTCTCTTCTCCCTCCTCCTTTCTCTCCATATATGTACATATGGATATATACACATTTTTAAGACATATAGATGTATATATCTAGTACATTTGGGGGAAGAAGGGCTGAAATTGAATTAGAAACTGGGCCATCTGAGGCTTGTTTACAGTGTTGCTTCTTAGACAGTGTACAGATAGCTAAGTAAAGCACTTATGAAAATCTAAGGAGACATGTCAGGCAAAGGGATCTTTCTGTTACACTTGGAGTTTTCTCCTCCATTTCATAGCTAACTGCAGAGGGTTGTCTTGAATTTGTGGGCTTAAACTTATTTGCTATGAAAAGGCAAGCAAAAGAAAGAAGTTACATGTAACAGTCCTTCGAAAAATATGGACCTAATTAAACAAGCAAAGAAATTCCAGCTGAAACCGTGTGAACCAGAGGATTTCTGTGCCAAAGGGCTTGGAGGACAGTTTTTTATTACTTCTGGTTTGTATTCTGTAGTTTGGGACTCAAGAGTCTTGGACATCAGCTCCATTCTGAGGGGGCTCAAAAATAAACCTCATTTGAAACTACTCAATTTCCATTTGCTAAGTCTTTGTAAACAGGAAATCAACCAGCTGGTGTGACTTCCAGGTGACCTTGAAAAACCTGCATTCCTACATGAATTTAAGCCAAAATCTGGCATGGGAATGTGCTCAGAATATGGGCTAAGTCTGAATGAAAAACAGCCAGAAGTTGGCCCCAGACTACTGAAAGCTTTGCAAATTATTTCCGGTTTTAGGAGAATGTTGCCCAGCTGTACTCATTACAGATGCATTGCAACAATTATTATACAAGTGAAAGAGTGTCCTGGGGCTGTGGAAAGATGGAAGGTACTTTTTCATCTTCTATACAACAGCAGAAGGGGAATCCAAGTTTCACTTAGACGAGTTCAAATTAGAGGGACTTACTGTTTTCTCACACAGTAGCCCAAAGAAACCCTTCTTGCTGGTTCAACATCTGGTTCCCTCAGATATTTCCTCCAGATGGGTTTCATTTGTATCCAGTGTGACAACATCAGTCATGTGGCAAATATGTTTTAGACAGTAAGGAGCCCTATGAGAAGGTGGTTGTTTTCAAAGGGAATAATAATACTTTGTTTGAGAATTGTAGCCTGAATCACTGCATTTTTCCTTTTGCACCCTCCATTGCATAATGTTGTTTATAAAATTTTCATCATACATAATTGTGAAATAGTCTGAGGAC
This sequence comes from Peucedramus taeniatus, assembly GCA_013400575.1. Lineage (NCBI taxonomy): Eukaryota > Metazoa > Chordata > Aves > Passeriformes > Fringillidae > Peucedramus > Peucedramus taeniatus. The sequence goes on along the minus strand of WBNO01019867.1, from coordinate 4,139 downwards.
GTTTTTTATTTGTGTGCCCCTGGTTCAAAAGCTGAAGGCTTTTCTTTTTTGTCATCGGATATGAAAGAAATCCTCATGTAATTTATTTAATCTTCCTTTTCTGTTGTGTTTTCCATGGTATGTTATGGTGGAATCCTAACTATGCTGGTTGTAAGGAACCTCTGGAGCCATCTGGCCCAGCTGCCTGCTTGGAGCAGGACTCTTGTCAGCATCAATGTGTCTGGATCAGGCCAGCTGGGCTTGACACACCCAGGTGTGAAAACCCCCATGGACGGAGGGTCTGCAGCTGTGCTCACCTGCTCTTCTGTTGAGCTGCCCTGCAAGTGCTGTGATTCAACCTAGTGTCCAGTTTGAATATCCCATGCCAGGCTGTCACCTATTGTTCCTGTCACTGTGGATGAGACCTTGGCTCCATCCCCTCTGTGGTTTTTCTTCAAGTAGCTGAAAGCAGAGCTCAGATTGTCCCTTGGCTTCCTTTTGATGAGAAGTGTGAGCTCCCTGAAGCTCATCCTGTAGATAGTGGGCCATGGGCTCCCATTTATCCTGATAATCCTCTGTGCAGCATCTCCAGCTTTTTAACTTAATAGTCCTGATGTATCCAGTTCCTGTTAGCAATCTTACTCCATGTTTTTGGTGAAACTCTTCTGTGCTGTACTCTGTCTCTTTCGTTTGGTTTATCGGGTTTTGTTTGTGTGAGTGGAGAAAAATGTAAAATGTCAGAAAAATGTTGAGAAACCTTTTGGGAATTTTCTTTAAAACCCAAGCAGGTTGAAGTTTGAATACTCAAAAAAATCCTCACCAAAGCCACCAAAACAACAAACAAAACCCCCTAAGCTTTCCCTGTTACTTCTCATCTTTATCTTGCGGCCAAAATTCCACAGTGGTCTAGTATTTTGAAATAATTAAGATTTCTGAGCAGAACTTTTGCTTGTCTGTTTTAACAGTGTTCCAAATAACTACATTAAGTTCAGCATACTGAGGCTGAGTGCAAAGAAAAGTTTCAGCAGTGAAAGAAGTTTTAAAGGCATTTAGACTACACAAAAGCATGAATTGCTTTTCAGTTTCTGCACATAGCAAAGCTGGATGGCTTAAAAGATTGCTTCCAGCATGGACTGCTTCAGGGAATATATGACATTTTTCAACTGACACATACCAAGATGCTTCTTCTGTGATTGGTTTTCATCTTAAAAAAGTGATATTTCTCTCACATGTACAGGTGCATGAACAAATCTGTATTTTCATGTTTTCAACTGTAAAAGATTGATAAGGTAGATATTCCTTCAGCTGATCATGTTCCGAGAGGACCTCGTTTGAAGGTACCCTGTGGTGACCCCAAAACTAAAGAGCCACATGAACCACTTTTCCTGTTCACAGCCAAAAGACCTTCATTTCCCTCTGGATTTGACTCTACTCCAAGAAAGACAAAGAAAATATACTAAATTTTGCTTGATCTTTTTCTACCAGAGAGGAATTAGTCAGCTGAAGGAGAGAGTTCAGAACCTCCTGGGCTGGAATTTCCAGGGCTGTTTGCTGATGAGGCCAACAGAGTTATGTCCATGTGTCAGCTGATTCTTTGCTTTCATGGTCTTCCATGAAAGTCAGTATACAGTCCCTATCAGAATATTTTTGTTTAGATGATAGGATAGTGGATGCTGGGTCAAAAACCCGGGGAAAAAAAAAATTAGATTGTTTGATTGCTGCAGGAGAATGGAAAAAATGCAAGACTGAGACTGAGAGTGACAACCAAGGTCCTGTAAAAATTTAGAATGTTAATGTCAGGAAGAAACAGAGGTAGTTTGTTTTGAAGTTAACTTGGAAAAAAAGTCTTCTTTGTGTTCAAGCAAAAGCCAGTGCAAAAGGATTCAAAGACAGACTAGAAAAGTACGCAGCTAAAATGTCTATCTAAGAAATTTTGACATTTAAGCCCTTGTTTTCATTCTAAGTTAGAGTGGAATCAAACATTCTTTTAAGTTTAATGAATAATAAAATGGTTGAAATATAATTGAGATTTTAAAACATCTTGACAGATTGATTTTTATTTTGTGTATTTCAATCATATTCACATCTTTTCATGATATGTGATTAATGCTGTTCTATATGTTAATGTAGGTGACTTCTGGAAGTGACTGTGTGGCTGTTGAAATAATTATAATAATTATTTTCCAAATTATAAAGGACAACTGCTGTTAGTAAAGGTTGAAATATCCTTTTTCCTTTGATGAATCAGTGTCCTCATATGTGGTTTTATTCATCAAAATGTTCAACATTTTAATACAAATTATTTAATTATACTACAAGTAGGAGATCCTTTAATCTAGATGCTCAAGCATTTCACTACAGGAAACAGGAAAGAAATTGATTATCAGATAGGTTGTTTCAGTCACTGTTAACTAGCAGATGCCCTTAAATTTTTTCACCAAGATAAACTCAAAGACTGGAGTAGAGGACGCTGAGGGGATACCTCATATCTGTCCACAGCTTTCTGACAAGCGGAAGAGGAGGGGCTGGCACTGATCTCTTCTCTCAGGTGACAGTGACAGGACCCAAGGAAATGGCCTGAAGTTGTGTCAGAGGAAGTTTGAGTATCAGGAAAAGGTTCTTGCCCCAGAGGGTGGCTGGGCACTGGAACAGGCTCCCCAAGGCAGTGGTCACAGCACCAGAGCTCCAGAAGCACTTGGACAATGCTCTCAGACACATGGTGTGATTCTTGTGGCATCCTGTGCAGGGTCAGGAGCTGGACTTCAATCATCCTGATGGGTCCTTTCCAAATCAGGATATTCTATGATCCTGTGATTCTATCTTAAATTGCATTGTGGTGTGTCAGCAATGATAGATGGCATTTTTTTCTGATACTATAAAATAAGGTAAGAATAAAAATAAAACCATTGAATATGTAGATAAAAATCTGTTATTGCTACTCAGAAAGTTGTGGTTGCTTTTTTTTCCCCAGATAACAAATCCCCCAAATAAGTATATTAACTATGCTTTCTGAAGCTTTCTCTTCCCCAAATCTTCCATTAGCTGTACTGGTACAGTTTCCTCTGAAAGCAGTAGCAGTTGAGTGTGCATTTATACGTTGTCCTAAAGGCAGGAAAGGCAAATTTAACTAATTCCATTAGAAATTTCTTAAAGTTCATTAAAAATAAGAGCCCAGAGCCTGCTTAAAATATCGGTGTCCTTCTGCAGAGTAAAATGCAGTGATATATGCAAATAAGCTGACCTTGCTAAGGCTGAAGCAGTTGAATGTGCAGTCTCCAATATCTTTGCCTCCTTTTACAGCTATGTAACTTATGCCTAAGGGAACATTTAAAGGGAATGCAAAAATCTGGTTCCCACCAGAGAGAAGAAAAGATGTTCAAAGTAAAATCAAGGAGTGTAGAGCTTGCAGACAGAAAATGGCATTGTTAGGGAAATCATGGCATATTTTAAATAGAAATCAATTCTCAAATTTAAATCGAAAGATGCTTGAATTTTACTTCAATTTAATGTTACAAGCACAACATGAAAATGTGTTGTCTATATGTAACAGTTTCAGTTCCTGTGGATAGCTCAGGATGATCTGGCCTTTTCAAAACAACCTACCTACAAGTTTTATGACAAATATTATCATTACTGAGATTATGAAGATATCTTTTCCTTTTCTGCTATATTCCACCACATGAAATATTTTATTCCCAAAGAATGACAAATGTATAACTATTTCAGCTTTAAATCAATAAGTTCTTTCTTGTTCATCAGAACTCCAGGTAGGCATTTTTTATTTTTACTTCATCCTCACAGAGGATAAATGGTGACAAATATATGTAATACATCTCAAGGTTTTTTTTGTTTTTTTTTTAATTGCTTTTCACTTGTTCTTTGTTCCTTTCCACTTCTTCATTCTTTCTTATATTTTCCACTGGAGCAGAAACAAAACTTCTGAATAATAAGGCAGAATATAATTACATGAGAACAGCTGGTAACCCTTTTCTTTTCAAATTAATATATTTATTTTAAGTCTCTGAAAATGATGGAAGATTCTGTGATAGACATCAGAACTCTTCTATTACTAGTGTTCAGAAGATAAGACTGAAAATCTGGCTCCAGGTGTTCTTCCTTGAGCAAAGAGGTTGGGCCAGATGACCTCCAGTGGTCCCTTC
>WBNO01019866.1:341544-356633 GCA_013400575.1 Peucedramus taeniatus | reverse complement strand
TTAAGGCTTCCATTCAGCTCCATACTAAAGAAAGTGACTGTCCCACTAAATACATCTCCATTTTACACTAACTGGTTCTTAGATTTATTAGTGATGCTCCTGTTGGGGAAAACCTTACAGAATGTTTCTGTACATAGCTTCCTATCCTAGGAAATAGGCATACTTCTTAAACCAACTCTCTGCTATGTGGGGGGCTCACTTTATTGCTGATGCAAATGAATACTTCTGTAGTCACTGCCACATCACTGAAAACTCTTTCATACTAAGGAGAGACTTCACCAGGTCTCGTATGGAGCCAAGAAGAATGCCTCTCTTCCCAATTCCCTTTACAATTGTACTTTTCAGGAATTTCAATACAGGCTGAGGTGCTAAACCCAAGCCTTCCATTGCAACTAATAATCAAACCAATGATTGCTGGCAGGATAAGTTTTTAGAATTATAGAACTGCTAAGGTTGGAAAAGACCTCTAAGACCATCAAGTCCAACCATTTTACATGCATTTCTCCAGCTTACAGTGCCTGATGCCAAATACATCCATTTGAAACAAGATACTAAATTCCTGCTTCTAATGCATACAAAAAGAAACAAGTGAAGCCCCACCCAGGTTTGCATTTATTCTGTCTTATCCTTACAATATAAATGGTATGATTAAGCTTTTTGTTTCCCTCAGTACCATTCAGGAGCAGGCTTTGAAATCCCATGACACTTGATGCTGGCAAGTAAACTGCTTCATTAGTTTCCATATTCCAGACAGATTTACCGGCCCTTTCATGGAACAACTCCTGAACCCCTCCAGTTCGTGATATATTTCCATCATAAAAGCAGGATGCTTTTGTTATTTGAAATATTTTAGTTACAGGAGGTCTCTACAATAGCTTTGGCACATCCTGTACATTCTCTGATAATCACATGAGGAAAACTTTTTTGGGGTCAGGGTCATTTTCATGTCCTTTATCATCAATGCACTTTGTCTGCTCTTCCTTTTTTAAGGCTCCCCTGTTTAGTGCATTTAGCTGAGCTTGCAAGTTTTCCAGTTAACTAAGAATTTTCTTCATTAAATTTTCCAAATGGACTGTAACTTCTGAAAGAAGAGTCCCTCCTGAGCTATTGCCTCTGCTTCCAGTTCAAACTGAACAACATAACGCAGATCAGTGTTCACAATGAAGCAGAAAAAAAGAATTAAAAAACCTAATTGAATTCTCAGGGGCTTTCAGTAAATACATAATTAGAGTTTGGCTGAAGTCTATACTGCTTCTTTTTCAGCCAAACTGTTTTTTTCTCTCAAGCTTTTCCTTGGCAAGATCTGCAAACTCACCTTTAATGTACTGTTCAGCATTCGAATTTTGTGGAGTTTCTCATTAATGGAGGGGTTTTTGCTGCGCTTGATAAATGACTTTCTAAGCTCCTTCTTAGTTGACAGTCGACGATCACCAATGGGAGACAGGCTTGCTTGCTCCAATGACTTGTAAAGTCGCTCCATCTCATCATCATCATCACATTTTTCCTGGCCTGCAAAGAAAAGAATAAATTGGGTATGAGAATGTGAATGTGGCAGCAGATAACAGAAAAGTTATGTCCAGCCATCAGGAAGGCTCTCAACCAACTCAAAAAATAATTGCATTAGAGTTAAAACTAAGGGCAATTAGGGTAATATCTAGGTAATAATGCCTATGAGAAAGACATACTTCCAAACTCACATGCTGTTAAGAATCAGGTAATGATCTAAACAGATGTCTATTAGTGGAGATACAGAGCCTGTATCTCCACTAATAGAGTGCTGCTTTAATGCCCTGAATATATCACAGACCTTGAACAACTGTCAGTAGCTCTACTTGTGAATGAAACAACTCTGATAGCATCTACACCCGTTCACCCCTCCCTGCATGCTACTCACAGTGAATTATGCTTTCACCTGGAAACTCACAGGGCAAATTCTCTTGGGTGTGCTGATTCATCACCAGGTTTTGGTAATTATTGAAAACAGAGTTTTTAAAAAAATGAGCAATTAAAAGAAACATAGAAACATTTCAGGTGCCCCAAGAGAAGGTCCCTAGAAAACAGATTAAAGCAAGAACCCTTGGGGCATCCAATGTCTTGCCCCCGGGTTTCACAGATTGCAGCAGAGAATTTGCTTGTAACGCCTCACAACAAAGCCTCGATTATCTCCACGTTAATTATTCTGTTGGCTCCCAAGCTGCAGGACTGTCTTTCAAGACAAAGAGTACACGAAAGGAAAGTGAGTAAACAGCTGAGAATAGCATAAAATAAGATGAAAATTACAGCAAAGGCATTTCTCAGAATAAAACAAAAATGAACAGATGGAAACTAAAAATGTGCTGGACATATGTAGGGGTGTTTTAGCAGAAGGCCATTTTTAGCAACAGACTGCACAACTTGCTTCTTGTCCTTCAGTCCACATGGCTTCAGTGATCTTGAAAGGAAAATCTTACAGCTATTGCTGTTTTCAGGGTGCTAATGAATCCCTCAAGATCCACTTTGGCTAACACTTGGTTTTATATTACTAAGGGTAGTGGTGTTGGTTCTTCTCAACTGCAGTCCTTCCTATTCTCATTGAACTGGCTGGGCACTTCTTTCATTTAAAGTTTAACGTTTGCTTTTACTAAATCATCTGCAGTCAGCAAATATATCCTAAACAAAAGGAACAAGGCCTTCTGCTCACTCACGCTGCTGTGAAAAGAATTCTGCAATATGTCAGCATGCTAAGGAGGCTGCTTCTTATCTTTTCCATGTTTTATAAAGTACAGCATCCTCCTACATCTCTGTTCTTTCTAAATCTTTAGGTTATGAGAAAGGTTTATGATATGCTGCAAATATTTGCCTTCACTGTGTTTCTGGTCTATTCTTCACTACTGTGTGATTATAAAAAGCTTACTGTAACTTGACAAAAACTAAATATAACTTCCAACATTGGTACATTGCTGGGGAAGGAAAAGGAGAACTGTTGTTTATTTAACAAGCTGCAGGAAACAGAAAAAAATGGAAGTGTAAGGCATAATATACGGCAATAGTATTTCCTGAAAGTTGTTGGCACATGCCATGAGGCTTGTAATAACTAGTTTCCTGCCTACTTTCTTGGGATGAAGCAGCTGTTTGTTTCATTAGCCAGCTTCTGCACAGGACTGGCTCAACTCTGCTGTAGACATCACCCATCAGGACTGTGCATAGTAATACTTTGAGAGATAAATTTATTTTTATCAGCTATTCACTAAAGACTGTATAAGAAGGGAAAAAAGTTGCTTCAATCCTGTTCAGAAACTTTTAGATAAAGTCAGCCCACAGGGGACTTAAGGTCCCTGCTCCAGACACCTTTGGAGGCTAACTCATGAACTTCCTCAATGTCCTAAAAGGATTACAAAACAGCAAGCCTGAGAAAACACCTTCACTGAACTCTCTTCTTCCGTGATAAATATTCTGATATCTTCCATGCACTTGTGGGAAACTGTAAGGAGCACAGTAACACTCAGCACAGAAAAAGGTGGAGCCAAAGTCAGAAAAGGCCATGCACTTGCCCAGTAAAGTGTACTCAGCTCCTACAGACTTTCAAGACCACCACCTGAAACTCCTTTCCTATTTCTTATTCTTCCACCATTCTCATCCTCCAAGAGATTAATCAGGGTCAGGTAATTTCAAAGGGAAAGAAACATGTCAGATTCTTCAGATCAGGTGGGTAAAGGAAGTGGCAAGTAAAGCAACTAAACAGAATTTCAGCAAACTGCTGGAAAACAAGGGAGAGTGGAACTTACAGGTTGTGTAGAGCCAGGTATGAGTTACATAGCACTTTTGTCTCCATCTTTGATGAATTTCAACTACAGCTAAAAAATAAAAGAGTATTCTAATATTGTGCATTTGTGTACAACACTGTTGTTGTTGACAATGGATATGTCTGCCAATAAACCTCTATAAACAGACTATCTGTTACCTATCTGGAATTTTACCTTCAGCCTCCTGAGTATCCCTGAGCCAAGTTCAGAAAGAAAAGGCCCACATTTTACTGGCTTGGAGCTGCCATGAATGCACTAGATTGATGCTGTAAATCTGAAAGGGGGAGAGATAATGGAGGAACTGAAAAAAAATCTGATTTAGGGGAACTAAAACACAATTCTGAGGCTTGATGCCATTTATATGGAATTTCCCTCTAACAGGAGGTATCACAGACAAGAACAACCTCCCAGAAGTTCAACATGCCTATTCTTCACCTCCTCAATTTTCAGCTTCCGCTCTCCTGTCAGCCAGCTTGCCAGAGGCTAGAGACATTAAGATATTGAGACTTCCCATCTTGGAGCATCAGTACAAGAGCCTGTCTGAAATCTCAACTTTAATGCTCTTTAGGCCTATGTAAGTGAAATCATCCAGAATTTTCAAAAAACAGCTGTGAAAAATAAAGTTTATTGTTTTCCAGTGGTAAAGATAAAGAAATTGGAATTGTTTGGCAGAAAGAGCATTTTACATTGAAAACCACCTCCAACAGAATGTATCTGACTAAATATATCTGAAATGTAAATATTTGTTCTCCCATTCTGTAACTGAGATCTCACAGACCCCCAGTTGTGTATTAATCCCAGGGAAAAACCTCAGCTTCTTCCTCCTGTTCTTGCTACTCTTATGAGCTCCTTGTAGCTTTGTCAGCACCTCTGTTTCTGATTCTGCTAAAATTTTTTGTGCCAGTCGAGAGAACACATACACCCAAGGCTGAAAAGAGCATAGGGAAAAAAAGTCATAGTTGATTTTTGCCCTTTTGCCCTACCTATCTACCCCCTAGCCCTTCTCCATAGTGGTATAGGCTTTTCAATGGGAATATGAAGTCACCTCAGGGAAATCACATTTCCCACATAATTATGGAACAGAAAATACAGAAAAAAATTCAATTAGGTAAGCATAACTCAGGCAAACTCCTCACTGGCAAATGCAGAACTAAGGGAGGAGAGATTGAAAGAAAATAATGGGAAAACTATGTTACAATTAGATGCTGTTATCTGACAGTATAGTGGACTCAGCAGTGAGGGGCGGAATTTTAATACACTGACTGAACTGGAAACAAGACAAATAAGCATCTCTTTTTCAGAGGGTTCAGAAAATCATAGCACCATAGTTTTCACTGTGATTTCTAAAGCTTTTTTGATGAGAAACAAAATAATTATTAAAGTTGTTTCTCTACACAGTTGTTTTCATCATAGGCACATTTCTCAACTAGTCTCAGCCACGATTTAGCTATTTTTTATAACTTTTGCAGAGGAACAAAGGGGCCAGAGGATCTGTTCTGGCTATTACTGGCACAGGCAGACTCCAGAGAGGAAGAGGATGTGAGTAGTGAGAACAGAAGGAATTGAATGAATCCAGCTCCTATTTAACCAACTCCTTCCCACAAAACCAACCCAGATAAAATCCAAGAGGTATTTAAAAAACTGTCCAGGTTTGAAAATATCAGCATACACCAAATCTTCCACAGCTACTGTGAGCTAAGGTAAAATAAACCAGAAGCAGTAAAATAAGAATGCCTTGCCAAGATGCATTAACTTCATATGATCATGAAACCCTCAAAAAATCAAGGAAGAAGGATCTTACTGCTATAGTAGTAGATCCCTAAATAAATAGAAACACACATTCCTATTTTCGCATATAACCTCTCAGTTCCTGCAACTTCCTTTAGCTGTTATGGTTTTTGATCATAATGGTGGTGTGTCAGGGTCATATACTTTTTCTTCCAATGGTTGCCAGAAGTACAAAGGATGGAGTTTGCCTGGAGAGCATCTAGCCATCCTGAGGGGCCAAAGCCAGCTTCTGGATACAGCACACGTAGTCAGACAGCTGCTTGTATTCTCAGCTGTTTCTTGTTTACCTTTAAGTTTCTTTGCATCACAGGCAGCTTAGAATCTTTTGTCACTGTGCACGTAGCAAGCTGCATCATCAAAGTCTTAAACAGTCCCAAAAAGTAAATGGATGCATAATGTTGGTCTCCTTTCAAAAGAGAAAACTGATAAACTCCCCTTTGTATCACTCTCTGGTATGTAACCTCTCCCCAGTAACTGGTGCAGAGAATTAATGCTGACAATGTTCATAACACCACTAAGAGTGGTTGGAAAGATTGCTAAAAAAAATCATATGTTATGGCACCTTGCACCAGATACTCACAATTTCTTAGCAGAGTTCATTAAATAATTTCTGTAGAAAAAATAATCCATCATTATTTAGTTGAATCTGTAGCTTTTCTTATGGAGATTCATGCATTTATTTCTGAAAAATGATTCTTTCATTGTTTAACTCATCACTAAGGATTCTTCACTGTTTTTGTACTTTCTCATGGTAAGCTCTTCCCACAAAACCACAGCTACTCTTTCTTCCTTTTAGATACCAACTTTTCTCACATTGGTCTCCATTTCTAGACTTTGCCCAACAAAGGTGCTCTTCCGTTCTAGAAAATTTTCACCTCAGCTCTAGGCTCTTATCAGTTACAACCAAAAATTCAAGTTGTGGCTTTTCCTTGAAGAATGTGGCCAGAAAACAGTGAGGCAGGGATTTTTTTTATCCTCACCAGGAGAAAGAGAGAGCACAAACACACCTGTAGATTCTGTGGGGGACTGGGATCAAAATCTATCAAAGAACATAGCTGTTCTGATGAAAGCAGGGCCATCTTTACACACAGGGAACATGTGTTTTCAGGACAAATGTTGACAAAAGACAGATTTGTCTCCTTCTGGATGCAGTCTCATGACTCCAAAACATGTCAGAAATGCACTATTCAGAAGCACTGTAAAACAAATAATACTGACTGCAGTGAGGTACGCCTTCTTGTTTTGCAACAGATAATAAAGGTGTTCTTACCAGTTATTGCAAATCAGGAGAATTTGGAGCTAATTTTACCCAACAACTTGAATTCTTCTCACAGTATTTATGCACATGCTTATCAACTAGCTGGAGAAGGAAATTCTTGGGGGATAAGCCACGGAAGCAGAATTTTATCCTTTTTGATAACTTTCATTTGGAACTGAAATGTTATTTTACATTAATCCCTCTTTTCCTACTTCATGCTCAAATTGAAGTAGCTTAATCTCCTTGCAAAATATTTCCTTAATGTTCTCAGTGACCATGGCAGGGGAGGGCCCCCCACACAGTAGCACTCTCCACACCCAGCTCATAATATGCAGACTGACAAAGGAAAGACAAACCTGTGTATGGTGTATGCTTACTTGGCCAGCAATGGGTTATGATGCAGACAAGAACTAGTGAGGTTATACAGTTTCCATAGTGACTGTCTTGGTAAAATGATCTATTTCTGGAATTCTGTCAGTGATCACCACTGTGGTTTGGATGGAAGGGTTCTGTGTTCTGCCATCAGGGTTGCCCATCAGCTAAGCAGTGAGCAACAGAAGAATTCATTTCCCCAGGAATAATCTTATAAAAATTAAACCATCTTGCACACTGCAGGAATATACCAAAACATTCCTTGATTTACATTTTAATCTCATTTTGTTGGTTAGTATGATTTAGCCTATCAAACTGTACTTCAAGGAATTATGAATGTCATGCTCATTCTGTGACATCCAAAAAGTATCTGTATCCCTTACATTACAATGGAAAGCAATAAAAGTATCTGTCACCCTTACATTACAATGGAAAGCAATAACCTACGCATTATTGCAGGATTTCTGACAATACCAGAGGAATATATTCTAAGCAAATGTTTCAATTTCTGAAGAGCAACCACTGAATCTTTGTCAACAGGATCTATAAGCCACTATGCCGTTTATACCTACATTCCAACAACCCACTTGAAAGTCTCTAATGATGTTTTCCAAAGACATTACTTTATCAAATTTAACCCAGAATGTAAAATTACAGGAAACTAAATATTTAATATGGCTTTGTGAGTTTTTCATTAGGGACTCCAGCTCTGCCAGCTCCAGCCTTTTCACAACTTGCAAAGCCAGAATTAGGGGAATTAGATTCCACAGTAACTCGAAGCACAGCGCACTTTTGTAATACACAGAAAGAGCACATATGCTCACTCTGGATTTTAATTCTGTCTGATCTTCATTGCTGCAGAATTTTCTAGCAGAGAAGCCTACAAAATGGATAAGGTAGTTGAGTATAAAACACTGAGTTAATTTTCACTTTTGATTAAAACTTTACTTTCCTTAATGTCCTTTTTTTTTTGTGTAAAATCAGACAAGGTATGACTACATAAAGGGGTGCCAGCTTTCTAAGTGTTGATATTTGTAAAACATAGGGAGACTGACCAGGTAACTAATGTGCCTCATAGTATCATCTTTCAGTGTCAAGTTCACCTACAGAGAAATACCCTGATTTCTCAACAACTCCAGTGTTGTTTCTTTCCACCACTGCATTACTTTCAGCCTAAGCTCTTAAATGCACCTTTCTTTTGCACTGTGCTGAGACAGCCCTTCTCGTTCAGCAACAAAGTAATCACTTCAAATCTTTACAAGGATTTGGAATCATGGGAAGAGCTGAGGCACAGGAATGTTGTTCTTCCCTTATGTATTACCCCTCTATGCAGATTAACTGTATGCCAGGAACAGCTCTTAGGCTCCAACTGCTTTTAATTCAGAAAGAAGAAGCTTTGCTCAAAAGGCAGGAAATAATTCCTCACTACGCAGAAGGGTTACAAACAGTGACAATGACCAAATTCTGGTACCATGCAACCTTTTTCAATTAGCAGTACATTTCAGTAGGAGGATACTGTGCAGATACCTATTTGCTTAAACAGAATCCAGTCTTAATAGACTTTATGATTCAGGATTTCATTTGTTTTCTCTTGATTAAAATGAAGCTTAATGAAGCAAATAGGGAGGATATACTTTGAGCAAATGCAACAGCACATATTTGTAAAATTGGACTGACTTAACCCCATGTTCACCATTCCCTACATATTACGATTTTGTTACAGTGTCCATTATGTGACACACTTTGTTAACATTTTGATTCAATCCTAACTAATAAAAGATACCTGCATTGAAAGAAAGACTTTTAATAAAATTATGTCTGTGCTAAATTTATATACAGAGGTTATGGTCTAACATATAGATACAATTTGAGAAAAGTTTTAAAGGTACCTACCAACCAGATACTAGGTTATATATTTAATGTGCAATAATTTAAATGTTATAAATGATGTGCCACTGGAAAACTCTTCAGGGAAGAATATAGAGGAAGGAAGGAGGAAGGAAGTTAAGGAAAGCTGTAACTCTTCTATTGTAATGTTCTGCAGCAAAAGTCTCCTCTCTCATTAGCTCACCTCTGGCTAGTGATCGCTGTCCTGTTGCATCTGGCACAGCTAGACAATGTGTATCTGCACTTAAGTAAGAGGTTTGGGATCCACCATTGAGTTCAGAAAGCTGGACTTCCTGGCTTTCTGCTGCATCTCCACAGACCACTTCTGGCACCTCATCAGAATGAATCTGCACGCAGAACGTTACAGGCTGACCACCCTCTTCCGTGGCAGAGCTGTTAACCAGGTCAAGCCAGGACTGCCTCTCAGAATAAACCACTTTGGATGTCAAGGAAGATGATGATTCTTGGGAATTGAAAGTGCTTTCAGGAGAGGAGAGAGTACAAGATGCTTCACTTGAGAGAGCTGAGGTGAATGATGACTTCTGCTGATCCTGCTTTCCAGAAACAAAAGGTGGGGGAGGAAGAAAAAAGAAAAATTATTTACAAATTATTTCTGTTTCTAGGTTCTACACAGATATGCAGCTGAAATGCTGAATGACCAAAAATTGATATAATCTGATTACTTATTCATCTAAACAAGCCTGTGGTGTGGCAATCAATCTCCTATAGAGCAGTAACTTCAGAAACCAAGCCACGAGGAAGCCAAAGGCAAAAGAGATATAAACCCGATAATGCCTAGAAACAAAGACCAAGGAAAACTATTATGCTGAATGTAGCTTTCTGTGGTAGGTACACTTGCCTTCTTTCTTTAATTTGTCTTCACTTTATTGGCCTAATCAAGAGTGAAGAAGATAAACTCCAAATCAGCCATTGAACATGTACTACTCAGCAGTTCCACCAATGCAATAACCAGAGATAGACAGAAGGGGTCCCGAGCACTGAAGTACAGTAAAGAAGTATTCTTCCTAATCTATTCAAGGGACAATCATTCACCAGGGCAAGAAGGCTTAGCAGAAACTACCAGAAATTGTGATGAAATCATCATGATGTGAAAGCCAGACTTGCTGCTGCAGAAATTTTCTCCTTCTGCATATCATCTCCTACTGGCCAATGCCAGCATCGGAATACCAGACTTGATGGACCACAATTCTGGCAAGTTTCTGTCCTCAATATTTATGTAGAATAGATCTGAGTAAGGATTAAAGCAGATGATAACTAGACTGAAAATATTGAAACTTACTGAAAAGGTGTTGCTAGGGAAACCTGGAAAAGCTGAAAACACAGTAAAGGGGTTAGCCTAGAATACCTATTTATAGCCCACTAAACCAGAAATAAGTTTTATTCAAATAAACCAAACCAAGAGCAACAATTTTTTATTATGATTTTTAAACTCTGAAATTCAGTGCTGTATACTGTAATGTATACTACTTCCTTCATGTATTAAAAATAGCAAAGCCTTCCTGTGCTTCTAATACAGCTGCATCATGTAACAAGTAGTCAATTCAGAGGATGAGGAGGACCTGTATCAGACTGTGACCACTATTTGTTTATAGCAGTCTTTTCACTTTTGAAAATTTTCGAAGTCATTCATAGAATCATAGAATTTTCAAGGTTGGAAGAGACTCTCAAGTGCATCCAGTCCAGCCAAGCACCCAGCACTTCCACTGCAACCCCTAAACCACATCATCCAGCACTGGATTTGGATTCCTCTTGAACACTTCCAGGGATGATGACTTCACCACCTCCCTGAGTAACCAATCCCCGACCATCCTAATGGTGAAAAAAATTTGGTTTATGTCTAATCTGAATCTGCCCTGTCCCAACTTAAGGCCACTTCCTCCAGTCCTGTCACTGTAGGCATGGCCCCCACCTGGCTACAACCTCCGTTCAGGCAATTGCAGAGGGCAATGAGGTCTCCCCTGCACCCCCTGTTCTTGAGACTGAACAAGCCCAGCTCTCTCAGCCATTCCTCATAAGATATGTTCTCTGGTCCATTCATGATTCCTATAAGACTGTGCCAAACATTGCAGGATCCAGACATTTATATTCCCCTATGATAAGTACAGCACTGTGTTTCAGGTGTGGTTTTGTTTCTAAAATAGAAACCTTCACATATGCATGCCCAAAGCAAAGGACAAGAAGATGCTGTAGTAAACTACAAGTGCTAAAAATGCCCTTGGGAACACAGGTGATATGAAGCATTTCATCTATGAGCTCCTATTACAAAGACAAATTGTTGAAGCGTTTACGCCAAAGTGAAGCAGAACAACCAAACAGTAAGAGCTCTTGACCACATGTTGTAGATGGTCTAATTTCACTTGTTCAAAAGCTGGAAAAGGAAGATATTAGATCTCACCTCTATTTTTCTGCCATTTATCCATACAAAAAAAAAAAAAAAAAAGAAAGGTGTTATTGAAATGAGGGCTATGCCTCACTGAGGGGAATATATTTTTGTTTTCATTTTCATTGTGTGTTAATTAAAAATATGAGTGAAAATAAATATGACTGCCAGAAGGTGTTTCTTTCTCTCTGCATATGTGTTGTGTTTTGCTTTTTCTTTGGCATGACAAATGTTTACCTAACTTATTTAAATGACTCCTCTGGAAGTTTTGCAATCATTCATATGATAATAAATTTCCATTTTGGGATGTTTTAAAAAGCAGATCATAAGGATTTCAATGTAGATTAATGAGTCTCTAGATATTTTTTAGAGAAAAATTATGACCATAAAACTCCTCAACTGCTTTTTTGGCCACTGCTGCAATCTATTGTCTTAACATATCTGCTGATTTTTTAAGTGTATGTCCAATCACACGTGGACAAATTAATGCAGGTGGTTAGTTTAATTTTTTCTCTAGAGATGTTATAATTTACTTGTTCCTCTCTTGCTTTTTTCTTCCACAGAACCCAAACCCATGCATATACATGGAACCTCATCATCACTATTTTTTTTTCTGCAAATTTCAAAATTGTTTGAGTATAGAATAGCAAGTACAAACTTGGTGCTAGAAGCACAGCAAAGGGTTTGCTGCTTTAAAATGTAACAGAGCCTACACCTGGGTTTCTATTCATTTCCAGACTAATAGTTTTTTGTTTGGAGTTGATGACAAGAAGTGGGGAGGCCTTTCTGTTTACAATAATAAACATATAATAAAAAGAAATTAACTCGGGTCAATGCCTGTGGCATTCTTGACATTGAGCTGAGTTGACAGGATAAGTGTCACTTGAAGTAGGCCAAGTGCTGCACCCACAGAATATGAACCCATATCCACCACATTTTTGAGACTTCACAGCTTGGTTCAAGAATTCCGCAGCAAATAAACAGGCAGAGAGCTGTGTTTAACCAGCCTTCCCTGAAACAACCACAGGCTCCAAACCTAGAATTGAGTTTTTAGTAGAAACTGCACTTTCCCAATCCTTCCAGTGTTTTTCTGGTTTCAGCACTTGTCCAGAAGTGAAAGAGGTATGAAATATGGTATTTAAAAGCAGACTCTGACTTGCAGTCAGAGCTCTTCTTACTCACTATGTAAGCAAGCTGAGCACGGGGCAGACCCACAGCAAATGGAGTGGCCAGTTCCAGTGGCCAGTTCTGGGGTGAAAAGATGACACCTTTGCTCAGGAGACACTAACCTTTGTCCACAAGGGAAGGGATTTTAAGGGAAGGGAAATCAGAAGGGAAAAATCATTTCCCCTTTTAAGAAGGGAAATCAGCTGACAAAGGTAAAGGCTGAAGGGAAGACACCCTTTAAGGGAAAGCTTGAGAAAGCAGGATCCCTCAGCATCTGCACCACTGCCTGCCTCTCACGTGTTCCCTGCCAAAATGTGGAGGCCAGCACTTAGGAGGAGCATATGGGAAGGAGACAATCGGAGACGGCCTCTGCAGCAACAGACCAACAGGCGGCAGGAAACCAGAAAAACAGAAAACTAAAACCAGCACCTGTTTAAAACTCATAATCTGGAAAAACACAGGCATTCAATCAGAGGCAGAAAACACTTTAGAGCCTCCTAAAGGCAAACCACTGAAGTATAAAATTCAAGACTCTTCATTAACTGACCCACGGCCCTGAATATCTGCGGGACACATATTGCCAAAGTTCTTCTCTCCTCTGATATTTATAGCCACTCAGTCACATTTCACTTCCAGTTAATACAGGCAATAAAGAATCACGTTCTACAGCAGCGAACACCTCACACCCCTGCATGCCAGGCAGATTGTTCTAGTGATAAACGTCACATGTTTCGGGAGAGGAAGTTAAGACTGACTTATCTGACTGAAAATGAGGGGGGCAAGTGGGTGACCATGTGATATACACTCCCAGCTTTATGTGAGCTAATTAGAGATTGCCAGACAGGCAACCCTGTCCAGGACATCTCCTTTTATTAATGCCTGTGATTGCAGAAGCTTCTCTAGCTCATCTGTATATTTCAGATTTGCTCCCATGCCCATCCCAGCTACTGGATGTCATTTCAGTGTGCCACAGAGGAACTTGTACCACAACAGTGAGGCAGCAGATACTTCCCTTCCCTGAGATGCCGTGAGAATATTTAGTACTAAGTATATTACTGCACACCTCTCAGTGTTAGCTTTCAGGTAGTGAAGGGAAAGGCTTGAATCAGGATTCCTTATTACCAGCCCAAACCAGATCACTGATTTCTAAACACAGAATTAAGTAAATTTGACTTTCCATTCTAATGGGAAAAAATTAAAAAATTAAAAATATGATGACAAAAGACTCTCACAAGGCTGCTCTATAGTTTCCAAAGCATGATATGAACAATCTGTTTACTCCAAAATTGCAGCCAAAGCCCCAGTGCCTGTTGCTAGCTCCAGGAAAATTTACTGGTAACAGAGATTAAGGAATTGTTTCTGCTAATTCCAACAGCTGTCTTCTGCTACAAATGAAACTTTTCTTTAAAAGGCTGCAAAGAGAGGGAAAAATCTCACCCTAAACCTACTAGTGAAGCTACCTGTCACAGCAAATAAACAACTTTTCTTTCTTTATTAAAAAAAAAAAAGGAGAAATTTTTAGAAATTTGAGGGTTTTTTTAAAATCCATTCAAATCACATGTAAGTACAATGAGATCACTGGGAAAATACAATTATATAGAAACAAGATTAATAAGGCAAGAAGTAGATAATAATGAGGCAAGCCAATTTGATTAGCCTCATGAGGGTTCATAGTGCTTATTTTAATTTATGAAATGAAGTGAGACTGGAAGGAATATTCTGGGACAATATGCTACATGGATTTTGGAAGAATGCCTGTTTTCTTTTTTCATAGTCTATTTTTCAGAGGTAGAGGAAAAAAAACAGATTTTTATCTCTGTGTGTAGAGGCCTCTTTCCCTTCACTTCTCTTCACTGCCACAAAAGCAGCTTCAAATTCAGCAGTCTTAAAAACAGCTCACTGAAATAAATAAATACAAAGCTGTTGGATATGCTACCAAGGTCACAAAAAGAGAGAGGTTTCAGGATGGATTTCAAAAAAAAGAGAGAACAGTATGAAAAAAAACAGCTTATAGCGGTGTGTTAAAAATCTTGTAAAGAAAAGACACGGCTTATGTATGAGGTAGAAGGACACCTTCCTTTCTCCAGCAAGATAAATAGGAAAGAGCTGATCTTTTACAGTGCAAAGCTCCCTGTGCTGCAGGATGTGCCAACTGTGTGCTCTGCCACGGGGTGGGCAGTCTGTGCATGGAGATTTCACAGGAACACAGTGTGGACATGTCTTTGTTTGAAAGACAGGTACCTGCCAGCAAAAGCTGGAATCTCCCTTTGAATAGAGAATGTAAACCCCCTCCCTCAGATTATAATAATTTTGCAATTGAAGGCTCTCAGGCAAAGATTTGGGAGTGGGAATAACAGTTCTTTACTAGGAATATTAGACAAAGCAAAGACAAATACAAATGTAATAGCACTAAGAGACAAGCAAAAAAAAAGAA
>WBNO01019866.1:247732-341510 GCA_013400575.1 Peucedramus taeniatus | reverse complement strand
AAAAAATTCCACAAACACAAAAGAAACAGATCCAACCCCCAACAGGACATTTCCAGGCAATGTTTTAGGTTATTCCTAGAGGCCCACCACCTCAGGAGAGTTTTGTTTCAGCCTGCTTGCAACAAGAAACAAGGTAATAACTGGAACACTTACCGAAGGAGGAGGTGGTGTCTGGACTGTGTAGGGTGGAGGTGGCGTGTCTGTTATTTCTGGATCATCATGTTCACTTTCACTGTAACATTCTGAGGTAGACATGAAAAATGAGCAGAAATAAAGAGTTAGACCAACATATTATTCTTTGCAGCACTGTGGCAACCAAAGATCACCAAGTAGGGTGCTCTGGATTTAGGACTACACTTTAACAAGTCGGTGTCTCCTAATCCACTTGTGGTAATGCTGGAGAGCTGTTGCAAGCAGCAGAGGCAATCCCTTAATCTCTGTAACCAGTAAGTTTTCCTGGAGCTAGCAACAGGCATTGGGGCTTTGGCTGCAATTTTGGAATAAACAGATTGTTCATATCATGCTTTGGAAACTATAGAGCAGCCTTGTGAGAGTCTTTTGTCATGCATGGTATCTCATATTGACACACATACAGCATAGCAGTACATATGAAGAGGTAATACCAAAAGTAAACACAGTACTCCAGTACTACCCTACTTGTCTTTTTTTTTGGTAACAAAATCTCATACGTGTTTGAACTCATTGACATGTGGCAGAGGCAGCCATCCTGTTACTTCTTTCAACTATCTGTGCAGCAGGTGAAAAAAACATTTTCCACAAATTTGTTTAAAGGTGGATTAAATGAAGTGATAATCATTGATAAAATTAGACATAGAAAAAGGGAGGCAGAATGTTGCTGGTTATTATGTCCAGGAACTGGCAATAGTAAACAATGGACAAGATCATAGAATCATAGAATAGTTTGGTTTGGGAGGGAGGTCATACAATCCAACTTCTCTGCAATAAGCAGAGACACCTTCAACTAGACCAAGCTGCTTGGAACCTTGTCCAGCCTGACCTTGAATGTTGAATGTTTCCAGGAATGGAGCTTCTGCCCCACCTCTGGGCCACCTGTTTCAGTGTTTCACCAACCTCACTGTACAAAATTACATCTTTATATCTTGTTTAAACTGGCCCTTTCTTAGTGTAAAATCGTTACCCCTTGTCCAGCACACCCTGCTAAAATGTTTGCCCCCATCTTTCTTATGGGTCCTCTTTGTGCGCTGAAAGGCCACAAAGATCACTTTTGCTAAATCTCCCAACACAAATGCAACCTTTACAGGAGCAAGTGCTTGCATCCTGCTCTGCACCACATGCACAGGGTGACAGCACTCATCCCCACCCCACAGAGCTGGGGACATGAGAGTTTGCAATGACAAAGTCTGAGCTTGATGAAGACAACTTGAGTGCCAAGGGTTACAGAGCAGAGGCTGCCTCTGTGGTGTCCATGGGATCAGCACTGCCCTTTGCTGGCCACAAGCACTCAGCAGCCTGTGCTGACCAAGAGCCTCTGTCCAGCTCTGCCCCAGAGAGCAGGGGTTGCTTAAGGGGCTCCCACCACTAGAAAGCAGTTTGTTAGCATGGTCTCTGGACAGTCACCTGAGATTACTTCATCTAAAATTAACTTATTTAATACCCACAGACTTCATTTTTCTGCATGTCATTGGGGGGGGAGGGTGGGTATTAATAATCACAGAATGAGGGGAATAAAGTAAGAGAAAATAATTTTGTGCATGAGAGAGAATTTTCTAACATGCTAACAAAGAGAAACTTGAAGAGGCTCATTATTTTTTCTCCCTGTACTCTTTGCAGAACCATAGGGTTTTGAGTAGCCGAGATGCGATTCTGTTTACTGGAAATATGCTGGCACATCGAAGCATAAAGAACTGAAACTGGCTGCAATAAATTCTATGACTCTATTAATGTCTTTTTGAGTAACTCAGTATAAAGCTTATGCTTTCTACAGCTCCCCTTTTAGGCACACAGAAGAACTGAAAAATAATCAACAGCTGTTTCTGATACTCTAAACAGGCAAATGGCAAGGGGGGTGTGTGTTAAAATGCACAGAAAGTATTGGAATACACAGGAAATGCCATAAAAAGAGCCAAGACTTCTGAAGAATTGTGGTGTGTGATACAGAGAGGAGGAACTGGTCAGCAGGAACAGATTTGACTGTGGGTAGTGACAGTGTTTTTATGAAACATAGCATTGTTTCTCTAAGGACATGTCCACCCAGGCACCAGTGGGTGATGCACCTACACTGAAGGCAGGTGCTGGGTCACCTGTGAAAAAACATGCACGAAAAGACAAAGAGGTGTTGACACCAGAATCAGAAGGCCTTTTCCTCAGGGGAAAATGGGTGACTATCCTTAAAAGCTGAAGAAATATTGTCTGTTATGCTATTGCAAAGTTATTAGATAACCTGTTGCAGAGGTTATTGAGTGTACTATTTTTTATCTGATGGACTTTTTTTCTAGATTAAGATCGGTGGAATAACTCATTTTTTTATTGCTTCATAATTCTTGATTCAACCAATACAACCAGTATCACATTTTTGAGGTTTAAAAAAATTGGTTTAATGTATAAAATTTTGGCCATTCCTGTTTTCCATTGAACTCTTCCCTTCATGAAAAGATGGACAACATATTTGCACACTTCCTCCCTGAGTACAAGTATCTTGCAGTTCTTGCTGCACAACCTAGTATTCAATAGCCCTTTATCCTAAAGTGTTTTGATAAAGTTGGCTTCAAACAGTATATAGGCAGGAAGAATTAAATGGTGCACAAGTTAACAAGTTACCTGATAAGAAACAAGTGTGAACTGGAAACAAACTGATGAGACTTGCTGAATTCTCCAGGAATCAGTAGTATCTGTGTTTTCTACCCCCAAAGCTGCTTTTAATGGTAGAGCATAAATGGAGCCAGATTAAATTAATCAATAATGTAATGACAGATCTGAAGCCGAGACCTAAACCACAAACTTGAATTTTGTGATAAAGCAGAAGGGATGCAGAGAGGAGCACTTCATTGCTTTGACAAAACAGGCTGCATCACCTAAGTGCTCATACTACTGCAAATACCAGCTTCTTCTTCATAATGACAGCTCCTTCACAAGTTCAACAATTCCAAAAAGGGCATTGGATACCGATACTCTAAAAATGGAGACTTAAAAGCCCAGATGATGACACACATTCCTCAGGTTAGAGTCCATTCCTGGTTTGTAACATAACATTACTCAGAGCACTTCTTATTCTAAACCAGTTCCTCTGCCCAGATTTGTGATTTGAGTGCTGGTATCCTCCCACCAAGGAGTTATATTAGTTTGGTGCACCAATTAAGACAATAAATCAATTGTTTAGAACTTTTAAAGTTTCTCATTCCATAATGAACTCAGGCTTGGTTTTTAAACAAATTGTAGGCTCCAGGATAGCAGTACTATCCCCTCATCCCCCAACTGCAGTTGTTGAAACCTCCAGGACTGGAGGACACAGTAGGGATGGGTCTGCGGAGCACAAGCTGCCATGCTGCAGCACAATTCCTGTAATATAACTCACCAGCTCAAAGCCCAGAGCAGCACAGCTGTTTCTCTACACACTTGGTAGGCTTAGCAAGCCAGAAACTGCCAGGAAGTAGTTACGCACCTCTCACAAGATCACCTAGTGTCTCTCACTCACAGTGTTTCTCACCATTTTTTCTTCTCCTGTGATTATTCTGTACCGTGACATGTGGTTTCTCTGAGCTCAGGCAGTACCCAAGATGACAGTTTGAGAGAAAGAAAACAGCTGACAAAAATTTGGCCAAGCAAAAACTGTGAAGAACACAATGTAGTTACACATTGAAACCAGTTAGGAGCATACCTTCTTCGTTCTTCCTGTTTGGTGCCTTAGGGTCCACAGCCATTCCCAGCTTACTTAGCCACCTGTGTTTGAATCAGAGGGAACACAGAGTCAGGGACACTCACATGCTCTTCAGACTGAGTTTGGCTCCTTTCAGTTGTGTTCTACATCACTACATCTGCTTTCATTAGCCTGAAGACTAAATGTCAAAGTTTCTTAGATCATCTTCTAGAAAGGCACCAGTTACCTCTATATTAATATTCCCTGTGGTGAACAGAATTAGTTGCCTGGGACATCCTTCCTTGATACTAAAAAAAAGTACTACTGATGTCCCAGGAGCCGCATTTGTGTAAGCTAAAGTCTTTGTGCTGTAACACCATGTCTGGGAATTTGTCCAGCTGTTGAGGTGGCATCTTTCACCTGAGATGAAGAAAAAGGCATGGGAGCCTCAGAAGATGATGTCAGCTGCCTGGCCAAAACTATTGCAGCACAGTCTGCACCACTTGAAACCAAACTTTTTGATCATATCACATTTTTCAACTTGCCATGTACTTTTGGTTTTAGTAAGTCTCACTTCCTGTGCTGGTATTTTTCACTTATCTTCCTAGGTGGCTGCATTTTTCCGATGCTAGAAACATTCCTTAGTTATACTTTTTGTATATTATGTTTGCCTGTAGGTCGTTCAGATCTAGCCACATTTTAAATAACTAACAACAGAAGAAGCTCAAGCGTTTAAGATTAAAACTCAAGGCGTATATAGAGAAAGTATGAAGGGCAGGAATTCCTTACTGGGAAAAAAACCCTTTTGTTTGATTTTGGTTCTACTAAAGCAACAGGGAATTTGCTGGTAAGATCAGCATCAAAGTAACTGCACTTTTAGACTGCAGTATGAGCAATAGAACCACAAACAAATCAGAAAAACTAAGTTTCATTTCTATAAGAGTGGTCTGTTGACTGTTTTCTGACAGCTAATCCTAACAGAATGATTTTTTAAATGAAAATCCTCCTTAACAAGGAAAAGATTTACTGAAAAAATTCTAGGGCTTCATTAAGAACGACGGCAGACAAGTCACTAAAAACTATGTACAACTGGCCAGGTAAATGCATGCAGCTAGTCAGCATGGCTTTACTTTTCATGTGTGCATGACAATAGCAAATACATGATAAATGAGTGAAATAAATGGTTGTGTTAATAAATCCACTGTTGATTTAGCAGAGATATATGTACAGGTATATGCATATATATCGATACATGCATGAGGAGTTACAAAAGGTCATGATCCATCAAGCATTTATGCACACCAGGAACTCAACACGTACAAATGCTCCAGTGAGTTCAGTGGAACCATTCACACGTGCATTTGCAGGACTGGAGCCAAGAGAACAGATGTCTTTTAGTCTGTTTCGACATATGCATGAGTATGCCTGTACTTTATGTATTAAATGCATGTATTTTATACTTTGCCAAGGAAAACATCATCACTTGCAACAGTGGAGAGTGAATACAGCACAGTGCAGGCTGCTCTAGCAATAGGCTACCTAGCTTTAAGCCAAAATGAAATTTAATCAAGAAGTGGAGTTTGAACACAATCATTCCAGGGGCATAAGAGTTGAGACACCTGCATAGATTTCAATCACTGACTCACAGGAGACTAAATATTTTTCACATGAGAATTTCCAGCTGGGCTCCAAACTGGCTGTTAGCACTAACTAATATCCTCCATTAGCTCTAATATTCCTTCCCCATACGTCTTTCCATCTCTTTTCTCTTAACCACGGTTACCCTCTCTACTGAAATATTCCTGTCCAGCTGTCCCTCTTTCTCAGTCATCCTCATCCAATCTGCCTTGGGATCTTGTCATTCCATTCAGGAGCTCTGGTGCGAAATACAGGAACACTGAAATGGATGGTTGTCTACCCACCAGAATGCTCCATGATGCTACAGCTTGCAAACAGCAACAGATTCTTTTCATCTATATTTACTTGCAGGCATCTGTAGAGTACAGATTTATTAATACATATCTATGTACATACACTACTGTAATATTAGACATTTCTGTATCTATAGATCTTTTAGAAGGCCCCACACATTCTCTCAATCTTTCTCTTTCTATTAAGATAAATATGTATGAGGTCTCCTGTTTATAAAAGGAATGAG
This sequence comes from Peucedramus taeniatus, assembly GCA_013400575.1. Lineage (NCBI taxonomy): Eukaryota > Metazoa > Chordata > Aves > Passeriformes > Fringillidae > Peucedramus > Peucedramus taeniatus. The sequence goes on along the minus strand of WBNO01019866.1, from coordinate 335,517 downwards.
TAGTCATTGCATTGTGAAAAATCGCACAAAGATCACCAGTAGAGCCATGATTAAAATCCTGACCTGGCTGTTGTAGGAGCTCTCCTCCCATTTAAATTGTACTGCTTTGTATCTAGTATTTGGCCATTTAATGCAATAGCATAGAGAAGAGACTGCATTCTGAAGTAAAAAGGGCAAAGATATGAGACATATCTAAATCAGCCGAATTTGGATCAGTAGAAAATATTATCTTCCTGATAGGTCAGTGGTTTCTAAAATGGCAGCATTCATATCCATTTTTATTTCTTCCATTGAGAACTATTTGGTTGTTAATCTTCTGGACATTTGTGGAAAGAAAATTTCTGACCTGTCATGATGATCATTCAACTACAGCATAGTTTGATGCTTAAGTTAACACTAATTTACATTATGGAAACAGACCTTTCTATCCCTCTAACCCTCCTTATTAGCTGATATGATACTCTGAAACTGTTACATTCTAGTCCTAGATCACTTCTGGAACTTTTGCTCTCTTTTCTTTCTCCCCTCACTTCTTCCCAGGTGCTGTACTTGCTATCAAATCTTGGCACCGCTCTAACAGAAAGGGATTTATACCAGCAAATGTTGGGAAGATTAGCAACAAAATTGGGCTAATTATGCGATTCTGATTTCAATCATAATTAGTGAACAAAGAGCAATAGTTTTCTTCCATTTAGTGACCAGAAAAATTAGACTCAGTAATTCTCCAAATAACTGTCAATGACTGCTTGACAGTGAAAGAATGAACTTTCAAAGGGTGTTCTTAGGCATGAGACAGGATGAAACATGACCAGTCACTCCTACTTACGTGTTCATTTCCAGAACATTTTCTGCCGCAAAATAAAATGTCTTGATCTGTGGGTGGCTGATCTTAATAGCACTTTGGGAAAATAAAAAAATAAGAGATATGAAGAAAAATAGTTTCCATAAGAAAGAAAAAATACTAGCTGAATGAATTATTTAAAATATTTATTCACTCCACTGTATTAATCCAGATTAGCTTGTCTATCAATACAGTTCTTTCTTTAAAACTCCTGTCTATTTTTGTCTCATTTCCTAGGCCATACATTATTCAGAGAGTACAAACTACAGGAACTAAAAAGGAAGGAATAAAGAAAAAACAAAGTCTTCCATTATTTCATTACATAATTCTGTTGCCTTCTCATACCTAAAATACTATGTGTTGTTTTGCTTCCTCCAGCTCTGAGACATAAAGCAAACTTGAAAAATGTTGGAAGAAAGTACCAGTAGTGACCCAAGACATGGAACAGCTTCCATGTGCTGTGGTCAATCAGGGTAAGATCCCAAAGCATGGAAAACTAGTGGCTGATGGAAGGGACATGTGACACAGTAAAATCACAAGCAGCACACAGTGGGTGAACAGTGACTGACTCTTCTGACTTCTCCATTAGAACGATGAAGGCTTTCTCTTGAGGGACACAATTTAAACTATGCTGCACTTTATAACTTTGAACATCAGCAACACCCCACCAAATCTTTGAAGAGTATTCAGAAGCAACTGGAAGTCAGTTCTGCATATGGAGTTTGGAGAGAACATTTTTAAATGTGCGCCCTGCTAAAGAAAGTATTTATTCCCTGCCCAACCAAAGGCTTCAAGTACAGCCCATGGTCAGTTGCACCACAGCAGCCTAAAGAGTAGTCCAGGCTTGCAGGGATGCAGCATTACTTGCACCACTGCTGACCTCCTCAGCTAAGAGGGGGCATCTGAGAACTACAGTCTACTCATAACCAGCAAATGAAAAAAAAAAAAAAGGAGAAGAAAAAGAAAGCATTTGGCATACTCATCTGGTTTCTTTTTGTTTGTGGTTTTAGCAAAGCACATCTGGCAGAGATTTTTTCAACATATTTTTGCAATATGTTTTTTTTTCAGTAGCTCAATTAATATTTCATTATTTATACAACACAAAAGAACTCCCCACAGCTTCACTGTCAAAGAGGACTGAGACTCATTCCTTGCAATGTTGTGAAAATCATGCAAAACTGGGAACAAGAGATAAACTTACTGCTTTTTTTTGCATTCAATTGCTCGATCCACACTGAAGTCTGGAAGTCTTATAAATCCTTCTGCTTTTTCAGCCTTCCATAAAAGAAAAAAAAAAATCACCACAACCAACTGGTAAACTAGTAGACTCCAATGCTGAATAATATTTAACATGCAAGTGCTTGTTTTTGACAGCTTTTTATACTGTGAAAATATATGCTCATCACCATTGGGACAGATTAACGCCTGATGAAATATTTCTATACCAGCTATATTTGTGCAAATCCAGGGTGCAAGTGCACTCCTGTTGGTGCAAGTGGCAGCGTGTAAGCATAGATTTTGTTGACTAGTAAGGATGAACAAGGGTTATATCATCTGTTCAGGTATGGATGGCACTTACAGTCTCAAAGGTAGGTTTGTGCCATGATACAGCGTGTGTGTATCTCACGCAGACAGCAGCACATAAAATGACTTATGTATAGCTGAAAAATACAATTCAAAAGTGCTCCAAAATGATTCTAAGTAAAAATGGAGAAGGGTGTCCCCCGTGTAATTGCAGCATGAACCATTTTGCAGGGTCACCTGTACACAAGCAAGGCAGAGGCAATGCAGGCTGCTCCTATCCCACAAGGTGCAAGGGGATCATCTCACACAGCTGAGTTCTGTGGTTAAAAAACTGCAAATCTGCCTCAGAGGGCTTTGGTCACCTAGCTACCACTCCCCCCAGAAATTTGCAGGCGTGGTACAAGAGGTAGCAATATTCAGGCAGACATTTACATTTCCAGAACCCTGTTTATATCCAGTCAGCCCTTTCTGTATGCAAGGAGCTTTGCTGAGCATTGACGTCTCTGTTCTCAGTCAGCAGGACTCTGAGTCAGAGCTGAAAAACTGAAGAGACAAGCCTCTAATCCCTGTTTGTACTGCCTGAAACTGAAACATCTGAGGCAGAAACATCTTCCTTACTACATCTATCTACAAACAGCTGGTCATCTGCAATAAGATTAGGAGTCCTCCTAAGATGAGCAATATATAATGTGGACAAAAGTCTGTAGGACATAATGTCAGGAAAAAAGGTACTTTCCAAAACCCGAAGTTCTCATTCCTGAATTACATTTTTGCTGTTCCCAGCCATTGCTAGTAGACACATTAAAATTCTGAAAATGTACACTGAGTTAAAACAGGTAAAATACACACAACAATTACAAAAGCAGAAGATAAATGAAGATGACTGGCAGTATCTCAAGTCTCATTATGCATGAATATGACAAGACTATAAAAAGATGTTCACCAAGACAAGTCTTTGAGCTTTAATGCTTGCAAGTATGAGCCTCCAAGAACTGAAATATTGATACAGAATGGTTACTTCAGTGGGTGGCTTCCCCTAACATCTGCATATCTGTTCTTTGGTATATAATAAATCATGACCTGGCCATCATTCCTGTCATTTACATGTATTAAACATTCATGTGAAAAGTTTATATTTCACATCATCACCAATAAATGGTTTTGCTGCTTCAAGACACAGACACACAGCATCAGCAGAAGGGGTTTTTCTTATTTTCTTTCAGTACAGGAGAAAAAAATCACTTTTTACATCTGGGCTGAATTTTTTTCATTTTGTAATATTTGCATGAAAAAGTGCTTATTTGCTACTGTGGGCTTTTAACACTTTCTGACTGTATTTGTATCTGTAAAACTTGTTTAGTGACTAGCCTGGGGAGCTTTTGGTTCCATTTCACAGGTTGGAATTTCATGAGCTTAAGGTCATTGAGATAAAATAACAACTAACTAAACATAATATTACCATCCCAGATCCATAGTATATATAAATATATAGGGATGAGCAAATAAATACTAGTGAGTAATGAAGGAGCACTATCCTTGGGCTGCACTGTACTAAAGGTAGAGATTGTATTATCCAGCATTTTAGTTCCAAAAAGATGATCACTTACTGGATCTGGAACACCGAAATTCCTGTTTAGTTCCCAAAACCAATCTGAGAATACCAGAGACCAATCTCAAAAAAGCTGTCCATGAGGTATGACAATCACTATTGTACACATTGCTGGATGGGAAATGCACACAATGCCAGCTGCTTCTCTGCAGTAGGAATTCATACTGCCAGATTAAGAAAAAGTAATCCACGAGACCCTGGGTGAAGAAATATACCCAGGTACCCATGCAGCAATAAATCTGTGGCCTGAGCTGGGTAAGCCATCAGGTGGGTGAGTGGGTGACTCAGGTCTGGGACAGGTTTGGCCTTTCTTCTATGTTTGGAATACAGTTACAGCTCAGCCAATCAATCAGTGCAGTGATCACTGGTCTAGACTGCAGTCTATAAACAGTTTAGAGTGCTGCAAAAGCATTCCTAAGGGGATTAAATCCATAAAATGCCATTAGATAAGTCACTGTCTCTACTGTCAATGTATAAAAGTACTTGAGTGTTTGGATTTTGTATTGGATTAGTGAATTACCAGCACCCCTTAAGCCAGTGTGGAGATGCTCATCTGGAACACTCACACCCATGCAGAAACAGAACTTGGACTTGAACCATTGACTTTATTCATTAGTAATTTAGATAGATTCCTCTATCTAATCTAGGGGAGCAGCCTCTAAATTACTAATTAATATAGGTCTGTAGGTGTGGATTTCAGTAGTTAATGTTAACAATTGTACAACAGAGAAACCCCCTATTTCTTATGCAGTATTTGGCCTGATGCAGTTGGTAAAAGAGTATGTTCTCACATACACATTCTTTCTTAATACATTCTGATTTTATACTAATTTTGTCTGTCATTTCATATTTGCTCATTTAAAGAAAAATTTGTTTCATTTTATGTATGAGTGAAATATACTATTTGTACATATCTAAAATGTGCCATCTATGTAACAGAAAAGAGGAGTTTGATGGGTATGGAGTTTCGTAATTATCAGGAAAAAAAGAAACAAGAAAGGAAAAGAAGTCATAAAAAATCTTAAGGGTGTTTTTTCAGTCAGCAAATAGAATTCCAAATAAATCCTAGGAACAGAACATGTGGAAGTCATCTTTTCAGTCATTCTTGGGATAAAAATGACATTTAAAAACATTTAAAGCATATAGAAGTCCTAAGTGCTTTTTTTTCTTCCAAAATGTTATCTCTAACATGACTTTAGGATGCTATTATTTAACTTACATGTTTCATTCAAGATTCCTTCAGATTTTGATGTGAAGCTGTAAAATAGCCCTAAAAATCTCAGATACAAAGAACCTTTACCTATTTTCTACTTAATCAGAATGTTTAAAAGAATAAGCTGTTATCTCTTGTGGGTTTTATGGATGTCAACCTAACAAAGTCTGTGCTTTTGCTATTCCAAGTTGTAGAAAAGTAATTTCATTAACAACAACAGTCTCTGCAAATTCTTGTAGCAAAAAAGTAGCCATTTTTTCCACAGAAAAAGCTTTGCACTCAAAATAAAAGAAATTATTTATGAAATAGAATGCATGAATCCAATGAAAGAGGCTAATGTCCTTTTGAGCTTGCCTCAGTATGTTATCTAAATGTTGTGGCTTTAGGAGATTTAGTAAGTCATTTAAAGTGAGTGTAATGTTGCAGCAAGATTTTAAAAAAGAGTGCTAGAAAAGGAAATATCTTGTTATTGTGGAAGAGCTCCAAACTGCAAATCAGGGTAGTCCTCACGGCTTCATCAGTGTTTCAGCACTGCCACCAAAAGACCCTATAGAGGTTGGAGGAGCAGTTCAGAATTTTAGTCTTTTTTACTCTCTGCCAAGTACACCAATGAGGCATCCTATAGAACTGTGAATAATTTGTGTAAGATATTGGGCCATAGGTCCCCAAGCCTCTCAGCTCAATTAACTGACATCAATGACTTTTTCTCATCCACATAAGTAGCTATTACAACTCAAAGGTTAAAGATTTTTCTTTTAAAATACCTTAATTATACAGCTTCCAGCAAAGCTGAAGTGAGGACCAATTTAAATGCAGTGAATGAAGAAAAAAAAAAGTACAAAGATAAATAGTGACAGTAGATCACAGCCTGCAACTCTTTTATTTTATATTTATATTTCTTTTCAGCTGAATCCCCATGACAACCACTGTAAAGACATTCTACAAAAATCTATTTCAACTCCATTTGGAAAACCAGTCAAGCTACCCTAAAGACCCACCAGAGAGAGGCATTTAATCCTTTGTCCCATTCCAGCCAACACTACCCAACACAGTTGAAAAAAGCACAAAGAGCCAGCAGCCTGGGATTACACGTGACAATCCTCCCCCACCACCCCTCTTCCTATGTAGGAGTATTAATTCCCTCTGGGGTTTCACAGTATGAGAATTGAAACAGATAAAGGGTCAGGCAGGATCACAAACTGTACTATTTAAACACTTGTCTTCAAGGCAGCTGCCAACAGAGAGCAGTACTAAAAAAAAAAAAAAAAAAAAAAGAACACTGAACACTAATGAAGAGCAGTTGTCCAAGGAGTCTGGTGTTCTTGAATGCACCCAGAAATTCTGACTGCCCAGATATATTTTCTGACATGTCCTCTGTTTTCATTGCAAAACTGACCCTTCTGTGCTTCCTCCTAGTCCAACAGCTTCCCCTCCCCAGACTGGGAGTGCTTCCATGCTGCAAAGAGAAGTTTACTTGACTCACATTTTATAGAAAGAAGAAGGTTGTGTGGGAAGAGGTTCCAGGGCAGCCTACCCAAGCCTGCCGAGACCACTGGGCCCTGACCTCAGCTAGCTCACTGAAAATTTATTCAGATTTTCTTGTGCTCTCTGACTTTCTTTCTGTGAAGGAGAAGCTTGACTCTTAGGGTGTCTGATCTGCTATTGCTGACCCGTTTATTATTTTTACTCTTTTGAGCTGTGGCATTCACAAAATATTTTATGTTAAATTGAAGGAAATATCAGCTGCAAATGTCCCAAAAGTGTCCTATATCATGTACCCATATCTGCCTCTCATAAGAGATCCAGAACCAGAGTGGCTTGAAGAAAAATTAAGCCATAGTAACAGAAACATCCAGAGCTTTAGAGGCACATGAAGACAAACTTGACCAAGAAGATAATATTCAGATGAGGTTATCTACCCAAATCCAGGATAATGCATATTCCCATACAAATTCCACCCACTCTCTATTTTCTCCATCTCCATTAGAAAAAAGGTCCAGCACCCTGTTGCTATGCTACAGTTGCCAGTGTCTGGTTTTCACGCAGTCACAAACAAACCAAGCTCATCTGTCACCAGAACCAAGCTGGTCAAGCAGAGCTGCAGGCAACCAGTGTGCCCCAGTCCCTTTGATGTCAGCCCCACTCTTTCATCACCACCTTTAGCATAAGCCCCTGTAAAAGGGCCAGCCACAGGAAGCCTCAAGCACGTGAGAAGCAGGACTCCTGTTTCAACAGAACGTTAGACTGTCATCTTGTACATTCTCTTGGCACCAAGGATTAACTTTACAAGTTAATTTAAGACAGTGGAAGTGCAGGCAGTCCTAACACCAGGCAAGAAACTTGTCAGGCAAGCAAGTGAATGTGTCACTGCTATTTCTCCTTCATCAATCTACAAGTGAAACTATCTGGGTCTAATTGATCTCACATACAACTCTGAGCATGCCTCTGGTCTCAAGAATTTAAGAGAGCAGGCCTTAGCAAAGAACACCTCCTCTCCTTTCCAAACCCCCCAGTTACTGACATTCGGCAAACACTGATTGAATCTATAGTTACACAGAGGCTGCACCTTAAGCTGCCCAAAGAAACCTTGAGTTTTTAACATAAAAAATAGTGTGTGTGAGATGTCAGAAGTTAAAAGGAAAGAGATACTTCCAGCTAGCAGGCTTAAAGCACAACTGTGATAGGTGAGAACTCAGGGCTGACACAAGACAACAGTACTTTGAAGCCACAGGAGCTCTTCAGAGGAAATGAAATAAACTGGAATGAGGCTGACACTTATTTTTCAGCCTTGTTCATTTGGTGGCAGTCAGTGACACTCAGGAAGCAGGCATGGACTAAAAGGATGAGTGCTGTTTAGGAGCACTGGAACCAGCATGATCGTGGTTTCTCTGGATCTCAGGAGTGGAATTTAACCAGGCCAGAACAACTGAAGGAAGTGGAGGAATTTGCACCTCTCCCCCATCTTCTCTTCCTAGAAGCAAACTTTTCCTAGTCTTGCCCTTTTTATTTCCTCCCATCTTTATTACTTCTTACGATTATTCCTTTCTGATATTTTCTGTGTCTAAAAAGTCATGTCAGCCAGACAGCTCACCTTTCTTAAAACTGCTTGGCCAGAAGTACAACTGCAAACACAGATTCATAAAAGCCAATATTAATAAGGTTTTGCAAGATATTAATGCTGCTTATTGGTATTACTGCCTCGCCATGTCTTTCAAGCAGAGATATTGTAAGCATTAGGCAAAGAGTGCCTTTTAATTTTTTTCCCAATTTTTCTATTTCTTTTCTTTCTATTATGCAGGTATTTGACATAGTCTTGAAAGGAATCTATATCAGACTACCACAACATCATAAAAACAACAGCCCAAGACCAGCAGAGTTGTTTCCTTTAGCCCAAAAAGAAATAGTTAATATCATCTTAAATACCAGTCAAAGTTTTTATTTGGATTTTAAAAAAGCAAACAAAAAAAATCTCTCTCACACACACACAAGCAAACAAAAACCCCACAAAAAAACACTAACACTATACTCACAACTGAAGGGAGAATGTGAAATGTCTGCATGTCTACATGAGTAAAGCTTTGTTTAGGGTATGAGGATTTTTTAATGGCTTAAACTACTGCATTTTTTCCCTGAAATAGCAAAAATTTTGATGGGGATTACTGCAGTGGAAATAAACAAGTAGAAATCATCCAGATTGCCTTTGATTTTTTTTAATGCTCTAAGAATTATTAAGGGTTACTTTAATCTTTCATTCTTTGCTGTGCCTGCAACATGCTGATTTCCAGAGCAGCTGCTTTGCATTTGGGGAACCTCATGTCCATCCACAATTTGACACTGAAGCTGCTGAGCTTCAATGTATGTTTTTGCTGGCATACCCTAATTCTCTTCACACCCTAATTCTTAGCTCTGTCACTCCATCATTTGAATGGGATAGGAGCTTTTTAGAGGTAGCAGTGCCAGACAGCAAAGTGAAGGAAATAACTATATCTGAATCTTCCTAGGATGGGCAAGACACCCTCTCTGCCCAATCAAACAAGCCCAGAGTAAAGCCAGCTGCCCTCTACCATTTGAAAAGGGAAAAAAAAAAAAGGAAAAGAAAAGAAAAAAAAGGGGTACCAAAAAAAAAGGGGAAAAAAAAAAGGAAAAAAATTAAATACAAAAATAATAGAAGAAAAACAAAAAAGAAACCAAGCAGACAAACAGAATAATTTCAGTGTGGAAGGGGATGTAAAGAGAAACAGGAGAGACATTTCTGAAAATTAAATTAATAAGACGTGAAGAAGCATTCCTGTTTTGAGTTTTGACAACAAGTGTTTGCAAATTGTCTCTACCCAGGAAAACATTTCTCAAATTCAAATGCCACCAGAGCCTTTAATGAACAGCTCTTTACAGGGTGAAACAGACAGCAAGTTAGCCTTTCACAAAGACCTGCTGAACTAGAAAACATAGTTTTCTGCATATTTTAAATTCATATAGACACTTCCCAGATCATAAGAAGTCTCAGGGCTGAGAAATAAACCCAGTTATTTGTACTCCTCCAGGGTGCACCTAAACTGTGACCCCAGGTTCCCTTGTCTCAGTCCCAGCAGATGCTGTTTGTCTGGCACCCGGAGCTGGCCGTACGCTGTACTCACCAGTTGACTGCTGTACCAATACAGTGATGACTCCTTTAGCACACACCAGAACTTTTTCCATTTGTTGACAATGAAAGCTCCTTTTTCCTTCTTTTTGTAGAGCCATCCTTGGCAATCAGCTTGCCCCAGCTCTTTGCACGATATCCTCCGTCGGCTCATTACAAAGAACCCTGTGCCATTAAAAATACAGTGTTGTGCTTGCTTAAAACTGTATTACCAGGAAAGATGTTGCTGCCAATTAAGGATATCATCCTTACTTAGGAACCTCAGCAAGTCATCCAAGCATATCTTAAAATATACTTAGAAGTCATTCCGTTTTATAATGGCTGTGACAGTAACACACATTCATTTGGAAGGCTTGCTGATGTTCAGAAATTAAACAGTAAGCTATAGATAATGCAGATACTAATTAATGCTAAGATAACCATATACGAGCTTCTGTAACTTAAAAACACAGCCTTTGATCCTTTTAAGAGAAGCAGGCATATATTTTCCCTCACACAGCTGCACTGAAAAGAATACATCTAAGTCAGCTAGAGAAAACTACTATGCCAAGTACATGAAAACCACTAGTGTGTATGTCTGTGCAGGCAGCTGATTCTACCTCACTGATTTCCAGCTTTGATTCAATTAACATACCACAAGGATTTAGTCCAAAGGAACAGCCCGTTGTCATTTTTCTCAGAACCGGTGTAAGAATCAGTGGAGTTGAAAAGCAGCTTTTCACCAGATGAGTAGCAGTACAAAATCCTCACCCTCCCAAGAATAAGACATAAGAAAATAACAAAAGAGGAATCCAGGAGAGAAAAGAAAAAACAATCTCTTATTACCTTGACTTTTCTTTTTTGCCTTCTGACGCAAAGGAACCTGTAAGAAATGCAGGAAGGAAAGAAAAGAGGAAATTTCAGATTGTGTTGCAACATTTGTGTAGAAAGGGGAGGGGGAAGCTAGAGAAGGACGTGGTGGTGATGCTGGTGGTATATGCAGGATGGAAACACATAACCCACTCACTGCTGAAGGGACGTTAGCAGCTGAAGCAAAAAACGTGTTAATTAAAATTGATGTAGATCTAGTTGAACAAGAGCAAACACAGCCCTATTACACGTGTCTATCTACTGCTGCTTCCTGTTTCACATCCACAGGCAGCTTCTACTTTGCTGTGTTTGCCCAAATTGTATTCTGTGTTTTGAAGTTAAAAAATAGAAGTTAAAACTCCAGCATTTTAATGCTTCATTAGGCTCCACAAGGAGGATTTACAAACATGGGGAGATTAAAATACATGCCAGATAACTGATGGTCATTTAGCTCATTCTAAGAAATCCTGAAAGAAAAAAAAATTGATCTTCAGCTTTGCCTTTTTTATTTAATGCAGAACATGTACTTTTCCCCATTAAATAGTTTCATAATATTTCTTAAGGGAAAAAAATTGCACAAAACATACGGAAATTTAGTCACTGCAAAAATAACACAATTGAATTTATTTACGCATTTGCAGTCTACATATTTAATCCTGCATGAACACATAGAAAATGAAACTAAAAGAGAAGACCACAGAACAAAACAGGAGGTAATTGAAAATGGAAGGTATGGCTTTTGGAGTAAATTCTCCCCAGACAGGCTGGCCGGTTGTGTGATTGCGGACAAAGTACTTGACTTCTCTTTGCCTCAGCCTTTCCTTCTCTAGTGTGGGAACTAAAACATTCACTTTTTTCTATTTTTAGGAAGGGTTTGAAGCCCCCAGATGACAAATGCTGCATAAAGTGATGTATGATTTAATATGCTGGCCACAATGTTGCTATGCAAAGCCGCTAGCTACCTGATCCACTGCAGTGCTACACTATGAACATCCCTAATGTTCGAGCCCCTCTGCCTTACCAGACAGCTTCTCAAGAAAACAAACCCCCATTTCACATCACTCTTGAAAAATTTGATTGCTCTTCTCACAGGCAAATTAAAGGTGAGTAAAGCTAGACCGTCTGCAAACAATGATAGAAGAGCCCACTGTCACCAGTATTTACAAGAGCTACAACTTTCTGAAGCAGGGACCTCTGCAGCGTGTACCACAGAACACAGAGCCATGTCTCGCAGTCCTCTGCTTATCTGGGGCCTGTTTGACATGACCTGAACTACACTATTATGGGAGGCTTTACCAGGCATGAATAATCCCAGACTCCTTAATCACTGAGTATTCTTTTTTCCTTTTTCCCCTTTTTTTTTTTTATTTTACCACTGCCTCTCTCTCTCAGACTATTCTCCATGACAACACACAAAGAAAAGCAATAAGAAAACACATCAGCTCTATTAGAGACTCTGCTATTTCCCCATCCTTTTCATGTCTTCATTCCAAAGAAACTTACGCCCTATTTAAGACACATGGAAATAATATACGGCTTCAGGGAATCAATGGGTCACACAAACTAATTGCTTTCCTTCAGAGCTATCCAAAATGATACTAAGAAAAACAAATAAAATCAGGTCTCCTGGCCCAAAAACTATGTAGTAAAGCACCATCACATCTTTGCCATGGCACTATATTGGGGTCATTTCATCTCTAACCAATATTAAGTCATAAAAAAAAGAAGAGCGATACTGAGACAGGATGTGGCTGTCTCTGCACAACTGAGGAGGAAACAATCTTTCCACTAACCTTGTTGATGATCTAAAGAAAAATAGCATGGTCTATTGCTCATGTGTCAGGAAAGAGTTAATACCCAGGTTATGTAAGACATCCATTGGGGCCTACTTTATATCAGACAGAGGCAAAAACTGATCACCTAGTAAGAGCTTGGGCTAGCTAGAATAATTTACAAATTTATGTGTATTATTCTGCAGCAATGAAGGTATCCTGCTGCAAGTTGATAGGGGTGATGAACCAACCTTCTTTTCTTCATATATTCTGGGAAGAGTTGGGAAATTAATGGTGGAAGGAAGAGTAGCTTCTCTACAGACAGAAGTTTGCCTGGATAAAATCAGTGTTGAATCTCTAACAAAATAACTGATTAGTGAATTTTTTTTTTAAATTGAGACACATTTCTCATTATCTTTCCAAGTATTCCTGAAAATTGAGGTAAATTTTCAACAAATTAGCAATAAGCCTGGAATTCTGCAACTTCTGGTTGTGTTTTAGTACTGTTCAGAAACCCAGCTTCCTCCTGTAAAAAAATATATGTTCTGCTCCACACAAGAGAAAGCTCCTATCCCCAAATGCAGCAATAAAATCTGGCATGATTCACAAAATTGCCTTCTCAAATTTTGTCGAGATAAACAAATATATATATATAAACAAATATAAACAAGCTCTTTCTCCAAAGCACAGTATATGGAGTCAGATAGATACTTTATGAAATAAACAAACATTTTTCAGTAAAACTGTTTTCATCTCAAACCAATAGAAAACCTATATTTAAATGAATCTACCACAAAACTCATAAAATGCCTCACCAGCACAGTTTGGATTCAATTTTCCATGAAAATACAACACATTAGCAAGTCTCCAGTGGCAAACCTTTTTACAAGAAGTGAATTAAGATCCCATCACTGAAAACTCTTTTGTAAGAAAGTCAATAATCTTTTACATCAGTGACCTGGGTGAACACTGATTAAGATATACTTTCAAGTTTCACTCTTCTAGAGATTCTTATCAGTGCAGAGCAAAGAGAAAAGTGTGGAAGGCAGAGTTGTTACCAATAAAACAAGCGGTATAACAGCAGTTTCAGATGTGCATGTCCTGTAACTAGCAGACATAGCCACTGGAACAATCTGAAACTAAACCAAATGGCATGATTTTGCTTTTAGCAATGGTGGATATTTTTCTATAATTTTCAATTTCCTAATGGGAAGTGTTTTATTTCATTATCACAGGTTCAACTGAAAAACAAACTGAAAAACTGAAAAACAAACCAGGAACATCAGACATATTTCTATTTCTTCTTACCGAGGGAAATCTGAGAGCAATAGGTCTCAGAAAGCTCTGAGATAACAACTGCAAAACATACACTTTTGTGCAAGGCTGGTAATCGAGAGTAGGTTTAAATTATTTTGGTAGTCTTTGGTTTGTTAAGGACTGAACAGGATGGGCTAGTGATCCTGCAGAACAACACAGACTTCAAACTTGCTATCTATTACTCCTCCTCTTGGCAAACACACCATGAGTGAGTGGCAAAGGAACCTGTACAGCTGTGCATTGTTCATAGCCACTTCTGTGCCAGGCAGGCTCCAGTGATGAGCAGAAACGTATGAGAGAAGTGACAACTTCAGCAGAGGTTTCTTTCGGTCCGGATGTCCTTTTTTTCCACAGAATCAGAGTATGATTAAGACTGAAGGAACTTCAGGAGATCATCTAAGTACTCTCCCCACCTGCAACTGGTTTTCCTGGATCGTTTCCAGATGGCTTTTGCATTTCACCGAACATGGAGACATCCCACTCTCTCTGGGCAACCCGTGACAGTGCTCAGTCATCCTCACAGTAAAAAAGGGTTCCTGATGTTCAGAGGGAACTTCCTGTGTTTTAGTTTGTGTGCATCACGTCTAGTCCTGTCATTGGGCACCACTGAAGAGAATCATAGAATCATTAAGGCTGGAAAAGACCTTTAAAATCATCAAGTCCAACCATCAACTTAGCACCACCACCATGTTGGCCATTAAACCATGTCCTCTTCTTTGCATCCTCTCTTCAGGTATTTATGCACATGGATAAGAGCCCCCCTGAGCTTGTTTTCCAAGCTAAACAGTCCCAGTTCACTTAGTCCTCATAACTTAGATGCTACAGTCCCTTAATTATTCTTGTGGGCCTCTTCAGTTATCTGTCCCTTATATTGAGAATTCATTCCAGGGGTGGCCTCAGCAGCACTGAATAAATTATGACCTGCCTTGGCCTGCTGGCAATACTTTGTCTAATGCAGCCAAAAATACCATTTACCTTCTTTGCAGCATGGGCACATTGCTGGCTCTTGATGTCCACCAAGATTCCCAGGTCCTTCTCCACACAGCTACTTTCCAGCTCTATGGCCCCCAGCACATACTGGTTTCCCTTAGCAGTATCATTTGTGCTCAGATGGAATAACAACAGGGGATAGAAGTCAGAGGGCTGGACAGGCTTTGGCAGTCTCTGCACAACATCCTGGATCCTGGCCCCTCCCAGGCAGCAAACACCTCTGGATGGTTAGTCAGGCCTACAGGTGGGTCCTTTGTCCCTTGCAGCAGGGAGTCTCCAGGATCTCACCTTTTCTTCCTGTTAGACGTGCATGGTTTACAGTCAAGTGAGCCACATCCTTTGCTAGGGGACACATCTGGCTCCTCTTCAATTATGAGGGCAGTTCTTGGATGAGGTGGGAGCTTCCTCTTGATACAAGAAGTCATCAACTTCCATCCTTCCAATTCTCCAGGGGTTTTGCTTACTTTGATAGAGGGCATAGACACTGCCTGTTCACCATTGCAGGTGGGGACTGATGATTTTCACTCTGTTGTGTCTCAGAGAAAACCCTATCTCTCTCCCGTCCACTTTCTCTGATGCTGCACAGTTTTCATGCTTCCTCCTGAACCTCCTCCACTTCCCAGCACAGCTCCTCCAAGATGGCCTGCAGGGCCAAGAGACATTGCCCTTGGCCTCAAGGAGAGGTTCTTGCACCTCCTGAAGTCTGGGACTTGGAGAGCTGCAGATGCTGTGTGTGGAAACCTCTGCCCTAGCAGAGACAGCTGTTTCTACATCTTCTAGAGAAACTGCCCTGTTACCATCATGTCTAAGACTGCTACAGCCCCACAGTTTCAATGGAGACCCCCTTATTTCACTCCTTCTTCACACCCTCCTGCACAAACAGATGGCTCTGTTGGCTGCTCTCAGGGCAGGTCCCTCCCAAATACCAGTTAAAGGACTCTTGACCCTTCCTAGTCAGAGGGAGCTGCATCAAAGGCTCCAGGAGTCCTGGGTCAGGGGCAGCCTGCAAACTCTCCAGGAATAGAAATGGTGAGAAATAGGGATACGAGGCTGTTTCAGGAAAAAGAAAAAAAAGTCTACATGGAAAAGCAGGGGTATTAGGCTAATACTAAAAAACAGGCTTCACGTCTCATGAAGTTTAACTCACAATGCATGAGTCTGAGAAGGCACCAGAGGCAGATCTGATACAACAGAGTTGTATTTTCTTTAAGATTCTCAAAGATTAGACTTTGTGGCTAAGAAAATTGTTTGCTAAACTCATGTATCTTAGGTTACAGTCATCTCATCCATTGAGGAGTAGGATTTGAAAGTGAGGGCACCCTTAGCATCAGGCACGTGCAGTAAGATTTCATTTTATCTTTGTAGCAGAACTGAGGCAACCTCTCTGCTTGGACCGACACTTAAGAAAGATCCTGTTTGGATACTGATGCTGTTCACATGTGCTGTTCTTTTATGCTGCTCATGGTTTTTGTGACTACAAGGAAATAATCCCAACATATGACTGCTTCAGATAATCAATAACTCTGGCATAGCTTCAATTATACTTACAAGAATATTGCCATCAGCTTCCATGAATGGTTTCAAAGCTCAAGGGAAAAGCTGTTAAAAGAGAAAATTTTGTGCACTTAAGCTCTGTATTATATTTTCATATAACATAAGCCTTGGCAGTAGAGTAAAAAAAAGTGCTTTCAAACATTTTGTCCTTCTAATTCTACCCTCTGACTTCTCCCAATCCCTAAAAAAAATTTTCCAAAGGCAATCCTATGTTATGTGAAATGATTTTACTGATTTAGAAATCAACAAGCAGTAAGTAACATTAACTCAAAAGTATCCAAGCTTATTTTTATGAAATAAACAGAACAAACCTCATGGATGTGGCCAGAGGGTTGCTTTTTTGCTTGGTTGTGATAGGTTTTGGAGTTGGGTGGGAATGGAGGTTTTGGGGTTTTAGGAGGAAATGCAAGAGAGAGGATAAATAAATAAAATTGGAAGGTTTTTTTTTTGTTTTTTTGTTTTTTTTGGTTTTTTTTTGTGCTGTGGTTTTTTTTTTGGTTTTTTTTTTTTTTTTTTGGTCTTTAGTCTGAAAGAAATCTATAGGATTTAGATTCCTTTGGTTAAGTAATCTAGAATCTATAGGATTCTAGATGCTTTGGTTAAGTAATTCCGAGCATTTTCTAGGAATAAAAATTAAGTAACTTTCTGGTTCTCCTGAATGGGATGAGACCTCATACTGGATTACTCATTTTATAATGGATAGAAATTTTCCTTTCTAGAGACCAAAATCTGTGCAGTCCAACAGCAGACACTGGATTCTATTTTCCAAAGACACACAAAGGTTAGCAGGTATCCATTTAGGTGGCAGATGAGGTGATTTCATTTGGTTGACACAAGCACTTGTCAGCTCCCTGCATGATTTTCCTTTGGTTGGTAGAACGGGCAGATGATGAATCGGTGCAGTGTACAAGATGAATGAAAACATACCAATGTTTTGGTGCCAGCAAAGTTCCTATAAAACTCACCCCTCTGCATGTGAAAGACTCATGGAGGAAAATGAAAGAGGATACAAAACTCTGCTGAAGCAAGCAAGAAAGGATTTCCAGAAATAGAGCCACACTTCAGAAGAATTTCTAACAAGAACATTTTCCTGTTACTAGAACCAGTTATTTAAGATATGTGCCACTCCTCATACATAATATTTGTCTTAGTTTGAAAATATAATCTTAAAAAAGAAAATAAAAACCCACCTACTGGCTTCCAGCAATTTCAAACCAAAAATAGAAAGACAAACAAATACATATTTTTCTGTCTCCCAGCCATTTCTGTTCAAAAGTAGAAAGAAGCACTTTCTATAAATAGCTCAAGTTGAAGTAATATCATGATGAGGAAAGATGTTATGGCCAATAATTTCAAGGATGTTTAGAAATCATAGTTAGTACAAACAAGCAGAGGAAACACCTTGAGTTATACAAATAAATTAACATTGAGCCTCAAATGCAGAGTAAGAAAGAAAGGGAATAGCAGACCATATCACAGTAATTATTGTGACGTGGCCTTTTTCCTGTCATTTCTTAATTTCATGTGTGCCTTGGGTTCGGGGAGGAACTGCACAATTTTGAATCACAGTACCAGGAGCATTAGTTAACTGGCAAGACAATGTTTCCTTCTGTGTGCTTTGTGCCAAAGGAATTGAAATGGATTTCAGCTAACCCTTCTCAGTGACTTTAACTCAAACATTTGTTTAGTTTCCAGAAACTGGATAAGCAGTTTTGAGCCAGCACCCAATGTTCAAAAGCAGCATCGACTTCTGTCCCATTCTAGTTAAAGAATATAATTTATTGTTCCCTGTGTAATGAAAGATACTTTAAAAATCACACAGTCACTGCAGAAATAACTCTTAGACACTTAACCTGAATTTTCTTCTCCTAAGAAAGCCCAACCTGAGTGAGATTAGTCACTCTGTGAAAAGGCATTAGTATTTTTATATCCACTCAAGTGTACTCAACTGTTTCAAAACTAACATTTCAGAAGGGCATAACCTGCTTATCTCTGCACTAGAGCAAAACAAATTATTCTTTTCAATTTTGTGCAGGTGTACTGTGGGAAATCTCTCCTTTCTAAACAGTCGGGTGGATTAGGAGATGGAGCTGGATAAATGTGGCCACTCAAATAGAGCCAATCAATGTCCACCTTACTGGCTGGCCCAGCACAACTCTGCAGGGGCTGTCTCTGGGAATGACAGTCCTCTGCCCCTCGATTAGCCCCTCACACAGGCTGCAGCTGGCATTTCATGATGGGCAGTGCCCTCACTTTTCCTTCTGTGTGCTGGTAGTGGTCACACCATGGCAGCCCAGGGGCGTACTCAGGGATGGCAGCATCGCCAACAGAAATGTTCCCAGGCTATGAAAGCTACATCTGAGCTCAGGAGCTTTGCAAGTCAGTGAGCGGTGAGTAAGAGACAAGCCTTCAGTTCATACCATCAGGAATGTGTCCTGGCTCCTAGCTGGAATAGCTGCAGCAGGAGAAGACTTGGCCCATTTCACAGCACTCACAGTGCTGTGTTACAGCCTGAAGACCTGTGTGTATCCTTGTCCTCTCTTAGGTGGACATGGAATTTGAAGGATGTCACTCCAAAAGGTGATTCTAGCCCTCTTCCTAAAACTCTCCACTTGCAACAAGATAAATTCTAGGAACAGAAGGAGAGGGGAAACCCTCCAGCCTGCAGATTAAGGTACCCACATGGAAGACTTGAAACAATAATGATAATGGATGCTCAAATTGCTAAAATTAAAATGTGGAATAAATCAAAGAGAGAAAATTAAACACAGTAAACCCTCTCCCACTTCAGATGGCTTCAGAAACACTAAAGCAAACTTGAATCTCTCATTTTCTGGAGGCTAAATTGCAATGGATGTACTCAATAAAAGCAAAGGGAATGGATTTATGTTACCAGTTTGTAAACTATATCTATATTTCTTTGGTTTTCTAGGAGTTATCTAAACCACCTAATTTCATTTCAGTCTAAATTGAGTGCAATGTCAAATGTGGTTTCAGTTAAAAGATTTCTTAATCAAGTAATTGAGGGATTTTTTTATTTTGATTTAATGACTGAACTATAAGTATTAGTGTGCATAGTTTTATTAGTCTCACTTCACCCTTGTTTTTTTTAAGAAGAGTAATAAAAAAGTAGGTATGTGAGTAATAAGCTGGTGCAACAAACATGGAAACGTGACAGGTGTCTTATGAGAAATATCTTGCAATAATAGAGGTAGTCTATTTGACTCATCTTCTCTCCTAAAATATATAGAAATATCCCTATGAAGATCAAATGTAATTTGAAAGGGTGGAAAAAAGGAAAAAAAAGAGAACACTGAGGTTTCAATGACTCTAATTGCAAAAATCAATCTTAATTCATTAGTAATATTTCTCTTGGAAAATCAAAATCCACAAGGCCTTATGCTGTCTCTTGCCAATTATAAGCTACAACGAGTATGTCAATTTGCAATGATCATGGCATAAGCCTGCCAGACATGCCTTCCAGGCATCTCTCAGATGACATTCAGAGTGGACATATGCCTTCCTGCTTCTGAGCAAAATATTTGATATATGCAACATGACTCAGACTATTTGTGTCACAGAAGCACCCAAAATGTGCATAGCTAAGCATCCACAGACTACTCTAAAAGAAAATTTCTGCTTTACCAAGCACAAAGCCAGGGCCGTAGACAACCTGGAAAATAAACTCTGAGCCTTTTGTTTACATTTCTCACACTGGTCACCAGCTTCAACCCCTGTGCTTGTTTTCTGTTTGTTTGGCTGCCTGCAACAATCTGTGCTTCAATGGGCAATAAATTGACAGGGGATATGAAACTAGTGAGAGTTTCCCCCCCAAAAATCAATGATTACTTAATCACATATTTCACCAGACATTAGGAATAACATTGCCCCAATTTACAACAGCGCTTGAAGCACTGTCCTGTGGCAAGGAGACAGCCTTACATAATAGTCCTAAATTATTATCTTACCTCTAACTGGGGTTCTTGCAACAATGCAGGGGAAAAATTATCACAGTGACTGCAAGCTCTTAATTGTCCTTAGGCTTACTAGAGATCAATTTAATCTGACAGAACCTTACCATTAACCACTAATTAGTCAGCTCTAGTCAGGTACTTAACTGGTTAATCAGCTATCTAAATTGACTGTCTAACTTGTACAAGGAGTTTCTTGGCCTGCAGATTTTCTCTCACATACAGGCTCACCAGGGAAGATGGGTATTAAGGTGGTACTTTGCCTCAGGCCAGTGACAAATAGACACTAAGGTAATTTTCAAAAAGTTCATGGACCTGTTCCCATCCTCGACAAAGCTGTCCCACCCATTTTGGTCCCTATGACCTCATGTTTCTAGCTGCAGATGAAACTACAGATTCATCACTGGCATTAGAAAGAGCAAGTCTATGAAAATATAGTCAGAAGACATAATTGTCAGAGTATACATTCAGCTTTGGCCACAATGGATAACTTTAACCTTTTGAATAAGCATTACACTTTGAAGAGACCAAAGAGCTCTTTTCACAGACTTAGCAACAAGAAACAGCATTTTTCATATCTAATACATTTATATTTTATAATACCATTGGTTATAACATTGTTTTCAAATGCATTTGGAATTACTCAATCCCCTCATGTGAAAGCAATTCAAAAAGATGACTTCTGACTCTGTTTGGGAGAAGGCCAGGAAAAACTGGAACAAAGTTCACTGCTCCTGTGTTGGAGACAGAAAGGGTATGGAGACATCGCCCTGCTTGGATCATGGCCAGGTCCTGTCAGCCCAGCTGGGAAGCCCAAGGGCAACAGGTTATATGTGCTGACAGCTCTGAGCAAGCAGTTGCAGCAGTCAGTGCTCTCTGCCTTCAGGAGAAGAGAGACTGGAAAGAAAGTGGAAGTTCAGCAAATGGAAGATGTGCTCCAGCTGCCTCTATGGCCTTACAGACTAAAATGAGAAAACAAAATGGCACGCTTAATGAAATGTGTCTGCCCCAAATTCCTTGTAGTGTTGAACTGACTCCTAGTGCTACTATGCTTGAAGGCAAGGAAGAGTTTGCAGAAACATTGAGTGCAATGCTTCAATTCCATCTGCCTCCTAGTTAGCTTTTTGTTTTTGCTGTGGCAGGCAATGAAAGCGGGCAAAGTTAAGCTCTCTGCAGAAATGGATGAAGAGTTAGTGCACTGAAAGGGTAAGGAAACACTCTAGGGATAAAGAAGCACTTCCCTGATGTTCTGCTCTCTTTTTTCTTGTCCAGAAGATGAAACACAGAAGGGAGGAAGGGGGGAAAAAGTAAAAAGCCTATAGACCCTCCTGAAGCAACAATCTAAGGGGTTTCTCTTGAAGCAAGTCCCTTGAGAAAAGATACAAATGAGGAAACAGGAACTATCATTCCTTCCTCTATTTTTTCTGATCAGTTGCTCAGCAAAGACAGTTTTGAGGGAACACTGCAAGGTCCAGTACATAAAGAGAGAACAAGGGCATGATTCACCCTAGCTCAGAGGTACAGAACTGCTGCTCTACTTGCAAATTTGGATTTTTGCAGTGACAAGAACCTGAGACATCCTCACTGAAAGGCAGTTCTGAATAACCTTTGCTGTCATGGCATTGTGGAGGTTTATGCATCCAATGGAAGGTAAAAATTGCAGGAGTATGCTTTCAACTCCTGCACTTGAGAACAAGAGGCCAGCAAAAATTGTTACTGTTTGCACTCTGAAGCTTAGATGTAAATCTTGTTTCTTCTGCCAAGGAAACACCAGCACTATACAAAAGGCCAGCATTCACACTTCCAGGGAAATCTCAAGAGAACAGGTTTTAAAAATCAAAGCAAAATCATTATGTTGATGGTTATGAGGATGAAATAGGTAAGAAATATCTGAGGGACTTGTTGCTTCTTCCATCACAGAAATCCACTTCGCATTCATAAAGTTCTCAAGAAACTGATGTCTCGAGGGTCCTGTCTGGTTCTTCATTAAAAGATCAGGAGCAATGAAGAGTTTATCTTCCTCCCACATAGCAGAGCACAGCAAAGAGATGTACTGTACATGTACATGTACATGTATCACCTCTGCAATTAGGCAATCCCACTGGGGAGAGGCAGAGCAAGGATAAACTGCCCTGGCAAGATTCACCAAAGGAGGGTGGAACTGCTTCTGCTCACAATGTCATCTGCTAGATGACATTGAACTTGACAGATTTTTAAGTGGCCTCCTTTTTCCTGTGGCTGAAAGGCATTTCCCTGGGA
This sequence comes from Peucedramus taeniatus, assembly GCA_013400575.1. Lineage (NCBI taxonomy): Eukaryota > Metazoa > Chordata > Aves > Passeriformes > Fringillidae > Peucedramus > Peucedramus taeniatus. The sequence continues at coordinate 312,979 of WBNO01019866.1, read as the reverse complement.
ATAAGAGACCAGACTGTTGACATCACAGCTTCTCCAGATAAATCTGCCCATTCCTCCATTCGACATCCATGTGCTAATATATAGGGTAGAATTTTTCCAAGGTCTAGTGAGGAGGCAGGCCAGTGAGCTGGGCAGGCAACTGGGAGCCAAATGCTGTTCTCAGTATGTCTGAGTTAGACCAGAGATGGACTGCTGAGAGGCAGAAAAAACCATCTCTAGGATGAAAGCTCAAAGATATGATGAGAAGGTACTCTTAGAAATATTTTTCCCTGAAATCCAGTTTTATTATCAAGTAGCTTGCCTGCTTCTAGACTGTTTCAGCAGTAGATCTGTGTTTCTTTTAAACAGATTAATTCTCATCTTCAGTTGCTACCAGCCATATCTACTTTGACTTACTTTGACTTTCATTTGCAATAAGCAAGAAAAAAAAGCCTCTTCACAACACAAAAAGAGCACAGTAAGTAACATCTGCTAGAATACAGACCCTTACCAGTGTGAAAAGGGGGTCTTGTCTAAGGTGGGCAGCATAACAAGCTGGTTGGCCCTTAGAGCAGCAATAAAACTTAAAAAAATCCCTATGGCTGCAAATGATGGCTGCATGCAAATAATCGCTGCAGTACTTTTCTTCAGCCTTCAGCGCCTGTAGGCATTCAGGATTTACTGATTCCTGTTTTTAAACACCATAGCCTTTGCCAGAACATCTGCACAAAGAAATAAATCATTAGAGATAACTATTTGCTGCTCCTGCAAATGCAGATCTGACTACATCAGACACTTGTTTCTTGAATCTTACAGAAATGAACACTTTTCTGTACTCCTTTCCTGTAGTGTTGTCCTCACTGTAGTAAAATCTGAAATGAAAACAGTGAGCCTTTTTCTAAAGGAGAAACCCATATGTTAAAATTATTTAGATAGAACTGAAAACTGAACTTCTTTCACAGGAACAATTTCAAAGTTTTCCCAAAAGATCTGGATTTTCTTTTATGTCATAAGCTGTATTTCACTAAATTTTTGTACTTATGTTCCACCATCCTATGTTCCTCACAAGAGTCTACACAAAGTTAATCTGCGTGTCTTATTTTTCTTCTAAGGAGCAATTTCTTCTCTTCTCTGTTTTTCTTCTAAAATGTTCCCAGCTCTTTATGTCCTTTTATATTTAAATGAGTGTACTTCAATATAGAGCACCTCAATTTTTTAATGATTCTTATTGTACATGTATTTTGAAGCTTTATAGAGAAAAAGCAAATAGTCAAAATAAATTCTTGACTTCTCAGTCATAAAAAAAATAACCAAGACAGTATAAATTAGTATTATCACCTATTTGTACATTTCACAGTAATTGCAGCCTCAATAGTTATTCTTATTTCTATGATCCTCTTTAAATAAATTATTTTAACTTCTTACTTCAATTTTTCATCTCATTGGCAACAGAACCCCCATGGTAGTAAAAGTAATAAATGAGAGGTAAATTCTTGAAGAAAAGCAACCCCACATTTAGTATTTCCCATTGCAGCAGAGCTCTAATTTATACCAATAGCAATATGATTTCTAAAATTAAGCATGTTCTGATTGAAAAGACTTATTTTTAAAATTATATTGCAGTCCTTAAATTTCAATTTTATTACTTATATACAATCAAGTAATAATATAAAATTCTTCCAAATTTATAAGAAGGTTGGCACAAGAAACCTACTTCTCATAAATTGGACAGACTTTTGACCATCAGTCTGTGATTTATTGAGATCAATGAGAATGAAAAAAAAGCAAACTATTCCAAACCACTGCAGAGGACTCGCTTTCAATATGCTTGTGTTGTTTTTTCATTAAATGTTTGCCACTCCAGCATTTAAGCCCCAGTTCTTAGCAGGAAAAGAAGACCTGATCACAGGGATAGGAAGAAAGACTGCTGAAAATGTTGAATTCAAGGTAGCCAAGGCTAAAACTCCACAGAGTCAGGTGAGAAGGCTGAACAGCTGTTCAAACTGGATGTCAGTCAAGTTTTCAGCACGTTTCATAATGTGTTGCATGTGCAATCAATATGTTCCTACTTTGTCACGTCCTTAAAAGCAAAAAAGAGGAAGTAGCAGCAGAGGAAAGCTGTGGTCTCCAACTGAGCACCCACTGTCCTTGCACATCCACAGGCAGCAACATAGAACCCAAATATAATATCACCTGACATAGTATAAAGTTAAATTATGACCCCAAATTAGGAGCAGCATATCTCCACATGCTGAGCAGCTGTCTCTGAAGCTGTACCAAGGTTTCCATCAGGAGAAAAACAGGCCAGAAGACAACCACTATCTGGAAGTCTATCTGATGAGAAGTCACTGGAGTGGAGAAACTGAAAAAAGCCCTATGGACTCAGCAATTAACCAGCACAAGACCAAGTCTTTTCTGTGGGTTAGGAACCCAAGACCACAGTTAAATTGCTCTGTGCAATTTCACTGTGTTTCTAGGATTTTATCTTCACTATGCATCTTTGCATTTCATTTTACTCTTCATTTGGAAGTGAAGTGTATGCCAGGTAGAGGCAGCACATTCAGAAGATAGAAAACTGCTGGAGGGTCTTGCTTACCCCTGCAATGGTGTGTACTACATGGCAATTTAGAATACAGATTCAATCTTTATCTCAACATTGCTTCAAGTGTGCTGGTAGCACCTGGGCCAAACCTGCAAGATCCCAGGCAGAGACACAATACAAAAACCACAACTGAAAAAAAAATCCAGTGAACTAAATTCCTAGTAAATAAATAAAAAATAAATAGTGATAATTTCTGGTTCTCCATTTCAGCTCTCTTCCCTACACCCCCCCCCCCCCNNNAATTCCCTATTTTGCTCATATCTGTAAAGATGTTAAACAACCAATTTGGTTAATGCTGCATCTCACTATACAAATACAAACATCTCCACACTCTTGCTTTCTGAGAAAATTTGATCATTTGATGTCATCTCCTTTCTCTTTGCACTTTGTAACATCCACACAAATCGTTTACAGACTCTATTAGGGAGCTGCAGAAAGCTCAGACAATAAGCAAATTACTGTGTATTAGCTGAGACACATTAACTATGAAGGAGCTTTAAGGCAAACTGAATTGCCTAGCAGTTGTCTTTGCTTTAGATTAAGAGAAAATAAGCACAATTAATATGACTCAGCAGGTAGGGTATTTTGATGGTTCTTGTACCCAGAAGCTGCTTCCAAAAGAACCTGGTAGACTTGGATGCACCACAGAATAAGAGCATGAGCTCTCTTGAGACCTTGCAGGAAGGAACAAGGATAACAAAACAGCTACACAATGTAAAAAAGCAGAGAAATATGTCAAGTGATTCACAGCATCACCACACAAAATATTTTTGAAGAAACTTCTCTGAAATATTAGCAAAAGGGATTGCAGTGGGCTTGCTTACAATGCAGTAGGCTTACAATGGACCGTGTGTACTGTAGGAACAGGGAAGAAAAGACAACTGCTCTTGGCAGGTTCAAGACAAGATACAGCCGGAGGATGTAGGCAGGAATCAGACAGACTTCAAGATAACAGCAGGACAACAACCACCAGGATCATATTTTGGGTCTCAGTAAGCCTGAGGACAGGCATTGTCGAAGGTTTGTGTTAGCACCAGAGCAAGGGCTTTGAAAAATAATGAGATAGTATACATTCAAATGCTTGTAAAACTAAGAGAGAGAGCCCAGGGAGTGAAGGATCCCAGGGAGTTCAAAATGAGAGTTCAGGCTCAGTATGTTTAATGGTGCTCAGAAGTATAAATAAATAAGATAGGAGATTCATCAGTGAACCAGAGTAGGAAAACTATCCTTGCAGTGAGTTTCTGAACTGATATGAGGTGATGAAATTACTTTTGTCAAGGCCAGATAATAGGAGATTTCAGTAAAAGTGGCATTAGATAATGACACTTGGATCACAGTATATTTCTGTGTATGGAGAATGAAGGCTTTTGAAAGTTTATGTGAAATTTAACCAATAGCTTGGAAATGAGAACAAAGAACTAAAGGAAGTCCTTAGACTATGATAGCATTATCAGTATGATATCATTGTCAGCAATGAGCAAGTATGATTTAGGAAAGGTAGAAGCTGATCATGCTGGCTGGATTCAACTAGAGGCTGAGCCATGACATACCAGACAGACAGGCCAAACTCTACATTTGGTCAAAAAAAAAAAGAAAAAAAAAAAGAAAAAAAAAAGACCATTCTGTGTTTAGGATTAGATCTGTTCTTCACAGGAGGACATTTGTGAATAAAATTACTTGGGCAAAGCATGCAGAGGAATGGATCAGAGTACAGTACCATTTATTAGATCATAAACAGCATGTTGAGGTATATCAGGACCTTCTGAAAGTATTTTGCACATGTTTTGAGAAAACAGATGGGTAACCATTGGCAGATAGAATCACAGATGGAAGGTTTTAAGAAGAGATTTTCAGATAAAATTGAAGGTAAATGCCAGGATAAAATGAAGGCAGAGTGGACAGGATTTTGTTCATTGATTGTAGTCAATAGAAGAAATAAGAACATGCCAGCTGAGAAAGAAAGACTAGAGGAGGTTTTGGAGAAAACCAAGGTAGAGAAGTCAAAGGAGGATGAGCTCTGCCCTGATGAGGAAGCCATATCTGCAGAAGAAGCAGTTAAAGAAGTAGTAGGTGAGTCAAGTCCACGTCATTATGTTGATTTTTTTCTTCTTCCCCCCTAGAAGCAACACACAAGAGCTGTTTGGAGAGAAAGGACACAAGAATATGGGGACAACTGAAAGCAAAAGCACAGGGAATGCATGAATCAGCTAAGCCAGAGGCAGGGGATAGAGTTGGAGGAGGACCGACATAGCCTATTCACAAGATTTATGCCAGAGATTCCCCATAGCAAAAGCAAAAGAAACAGACACTGGAGGACAGCCAGACTGTAACTTGATGATAGGAAAGAGAAGTGAGCAATTAAAGAGTAGAGGAGGCTGCAAAAAGGAAATATTTTTAGAAACGCATGTCGCTAAGGCATAAAAGCAGTGCACACACCTTGATGAGCTTTCTTTAACTTTCTTCAACTGCTTTCCAGAGAAATTCTTAAGAGAAAGAAAATGTGGCTCTCCTTCAGGCAAGAAGGAACTGAGATGCAGAAAGGGGTAATAGGTATAGTTTCACACGCAACATTACCTCTGTGCCCATCTCCCTGTCTAGTGATGGTGCAACACTCAGTATGATTTTATCAGCATTAAGTGGCGCATCAGGAAGGATATCTTCTCCAGACATGAAACCAGTACCAGCTACACTGGTCTGTAAAGAGCACTTATGAGTTAACAGAGCGTTAAGTGACTCCTTGAAGAGAGTTCTGTGCACAAAACAGTGAAACTATTCAGCATGTCATGCAGTGACAGCCCTTTTCTTGGTTACTGCTCCTACCACAGGATCCAACAGAATCTCTTGACTGAGAATCTCCTATGATCCCCCATGACAATCTGGTGAGCAGCAGGCTGCAAATCCATGCCATTTAATCAAGTGAGTGCACAATACTGTTGTCTGTACAGTGCCCTGCATCTGTGTATCCACAGCAGACCTTGTCCCACTAACCCACAACCAAGTCAGTGTTACTTTAGAGAGATCATGGGGAAATGTGTAAGGGATGGATTTGTGGGGCAAGGGAACACAGCTGAAATCAACAAGGACAAAACAGAGAATCTTAAAAAATGAGGAAGCCCTTCAGCCTGTATTGTCTTGATGCCTTCCTCCACCACCTTGCAGGGACTGTACAGGGCTGGTGGAGAGCCTGCCATGCTGAGCAGGCAGCACCCAACTGCTGCACATACAAGGAAATACACTCAAAGGGGTGAGAAGCAAATGTGTTCTGGCAACTAGACAGCCCTGCAAGAAATCAGGTCTCCCAGTATGCATGGGGACAAGTAGCAAACAGTTAGAACCCAAAGTTCACATGAACATTAGCAGCCTGGCATTAATAGCTCTTGCCATTTATAAGGTGAAACAGAGCCTTCCACCACCCTGTGATGGAAAAGGGACAGCAGGGAGGCAGCATGTTGGGCAAGGTGAAGGTGATGCAGCATTTGAAAGCAGACAACTTCAGCATGCCTGGCCTGAGGCACACAGCCTCCACGTGCCACAGGACTGGTCACATTGTGTGCAGCTCTCCCACCAGAGTCAACACCAAGAGAGGGGCACTGTGGGACTCTCCTTTCCACAGAGGTAGTTCTTGCATCTAGAAAGTTTCATCACAGGGGAGAGTACAGAAAGGCCATTCCATAACAAGTCACAAAACAATTTCTCTTGCCTTTTTGAATTACCACAAACCATTGAATATTGGCATAACTGGCAGATGGGAAAATTCTGCCAAACTGAACTGCAGCTCCTGCATGGGGATAATAAATCTTCCAAGAAACCAAATTAATGCTACTGAGCCCCACACTTCAAAAGAACTTGTTGAAAGAAAGTAGGTAAGTGAATAATTAAACTGGATGCTAATCTCCACTTTCTCCAGAGGCACATTTTGTAGAGGAAAACTCGAATCCAGAGATAAAGACAGGGGTTTGGGTTTCTGTTTCAGCACAAAGGACAGGAGATTCTAATTCCAACTGTCCTTTTGTATGGGTAAGCCCCTTCACACAGTACTTTAGCCATGTCCTTACTCATTCAATTTAATGTGTATGAGAGAAACATTAAAACTAATGGACTCTAAAATTATTTTCACACTGAAAACAGAAATAATTCTGCCCAGTGCTGTCACCAGAGCACAATAAAATCTACTCCCTGCACCCTAAATTCTCTTCACACAACACTGTATTTACATGTTTTTCTCTAGGAACCCAAAATCAATAAGGGAATTGCTTCAATTTCCATATTACACATTTGTCTTCACAAATATCAGATTTACATGAACAACCATGAATAGATTGTCCCTGTGTCCCTTGATGGATCTTAAAACTTAACACTTGTCCAGAAGAGAATAATTCATATACATGTTGTCCCTTGTCCTCACTCAACAAATATTTTTTCTAATTATTTTATTATTTTTTGTGATCCATTTGCATTTTTAACCAAAGTAGAGAGGAAGATGGGAGAACATGAGATCTTTTACAAAGGCCTTTAAAACAGGCAGCTACTTGCTCCTGTGAACTTCCTTTATTGCACCAAGTGAACATTGTCTCTTATCAGCTAAAACTATACTGTCTTTAAAAAAGAAAATAGATGGACTAGACAGAAATAACTAACATTTGTCACTTAAGGAAAAAAAAAAAAAAGCCACAACCTTACCAGCAAGGAATTCTGATGAATAGTTATGTTTGTCCTGTCAGCTCCATACACCTTGCAAAGCAGAGAGGAAACTCTTACAGAAATCAGTTGCAATGTTGAAATTGCCCAAGAGGAAACTCATGTCTCTTTTACAAGCCATGACTACACAAACCACAAGTCAGACATCAAAGCAAGCGCTAAAAGCCTTGCCTTCCAGAAGTGTTAATGCTAGAACCCAGATGTGGAAATGGGGTAGGAGATGCAAATAAAATATTAGAAATATTCACAGATAGCTAATTTTTAATAATTTTTGTTTGTTTCCCAAATGGAAATTGGTTTAAAAAATGAACTCTCATATATTCCTGAGCAGAGTCTTGTGGGAGACAGAAGAAATTATGCAACAGTCCCCATGACAAATGGCACTCTCAAAGCCTCAGCACAGCCTCTCTTGCTAACACATTCCTCAGAGCACCTCTCCAGTCCCTGTCTCCTGGGGGTCCCAGCGTTCAATCCTGAACCCCAAGGCGGGGTAGAGCCTGAACCCAGCCACATCAAGGCCAGGGAGCCCTTGGGAAAAAAGGAAAGATGGGACATGAAGTGCTGTTGGTTTGGCTTTTCCAAGTCATCTGCAAGGTGTGGAAACCCCATCCAAGCAGGGATGACAGCAAGATCTGCAGACAAGCACATGGATCTAATAGTTTCAAATCAACCATCTTTAGTTACCACATTTCCTTTTCAACTAACTGACAGAGTGGTAAGCCAAAATTAATGACCCTGTTAAAAATATGAGACAGATGCCTCTGTAAGTTACATATTCACTAGGCTTGTGGAAAAAAGGAAATGAAAATTCAGGACCTTGTATTTTTGGGTACTTTTCTGGCTTATGTATTTAATAGTTTTAGTCAAAGTTATGTGGACTTCAATAATGAATAAACATTTAGCATAAATATCCAAGTAACTTTTCATTGCTCTATCTACACAGCTCTTTACTTATTTCATATATCAGATTAGTCTATAAAGACAGAGCATGCACTCAGTTAAATTTCATCCTTCTTCAAAGTGATAGGCATTGCTAAAAATAAGGTAGGTCATCACATACTTTGAAATAATTTTTTCCTTTTTGACTCACTGGAATATTACAGACCAGTTTCCTCAAAGCAGGATGGAGGGATATTGCTGCTTAGGGATTCTCCTGCATTTTCTCAGCTCTCTTTCCCTGTGACAGCAAAATTCCAGGGTCCAGAATCAAGTAAAGGAGATACCCAGAGATCTCCATGCTTTACTACATGACACTGAAATTACAGTGTCACCTGTAGGACATCCATTAAAAAAATTTAATTTGGGCCTTGCTGGTGCCAGTTATAATTAGAGGGCTTTCTGGTAGTCTTGGCAGAAGTGTAGGAACATAAAAAACAGATTACTCCTGTCAGTCTACAGAGAGTTACTTGAAAGATTTATTCACATAGAGCAACATGCATCAGCACATCCAGAAGAGAATATTTTGGTACAAAGATGAATTTTTTGTGGAAGGAGGATGTGCCAGCACAAGGCATTCATAGTCCATCCATTTCAGAGGTTGTGCCAGTGTAGGCAGGAGAGATCTGCCACATCCTCAACCACTTCCAGACGAGAAAGACATCACCCTTAAATCTAAGGAAAGTTTCCATTGTGGCTGCACACTTTTTTGTTTGTTCGTTTGTTTTTAACTTTTTCACTCTCATATTATTTTTTAACCATGGACCATGTTAACCCAGCACATCACATTTCATTGGCTGGTATTTGCATTGCATTAATATGTTACTTTGCATCAGCATTGAAAAGCACTCACATATCCTTCAAAATATACCAATAAACTTATGTTGCTTTCCCTTTTCTTTTTTCCCTCTTTACCAAGAGAGTAATTTTCCACTTTTCTAACCCATAGCTAAGGCAATGTCTGTAAAGTCTTCTCTCTAATGTATTACTTCAAGACATAAGGTGAGACAAGTGTTAGTAAATGCATCTTTGTAGCTTAATTTCCATTAATAACATTTGAAGTGGAAAGTACTCAACTGATTTATTTAATAGCTCTGTTGCTGCAAATGGACTTAAAAAGAGGAGGTGTACAACACGTTCAAGGGCAGTTTATGCTTAATGTTCAGCTGTGGTCAGAAGCAGAACAAAATAGTTTGACAGATGAGGAAGGGAACACTGAATAATATAATGGATTTAGGAATGCTTTTGTTTGGATCAATGGCAGTTTTGTGTGGAATATTACATAACATAGCCATCACCAACACACAATAGAAAGAATCTGTAAGACTAAAGAGAAAAGAGTGAAAAGAATGGTCAAGAACTGCTAGGGGGGAACAAAGCTCTTGTAGGAAGATGGATTTTAATACAAACACGTATTTTAATACAAACAATGCTTTGTGGCTTGACTGATAAGGGATTCAACATAAATAGTTTAGATTATGATTTATATAGAGAAAACACATCTCTTTCTCATGTCATGTAAAACAAAAAGGGAAGGAACAAACAATGAAAGGTGATAAAATGAAGAGAAGGAAGAGGATTCAAGCACAAATGTTTGGACCTTTGGAACAGAATTGAAAATACTACTCTAAAATAGGGCAAATAGTGATTCAGTATGCGTAGAGAGCAGTAAATTAAGTAGTTTCCAGTAATATTAGGTCAAAATATTCATGGCAGATTTCACAGCATAAAAACATTACTCTCTTAGTTTTACTAGCTTCTTATGGCCACAGCAGTGGCAGAGTCAGAGACTGTCACTAACTTTTGAGGTAGATCAACAACACATGAATAAAAATTGCAGTAGGGTAAGTGATGCAGAGTTAAAAGAAAATATCTATATAGTTGTGCAAATACAGGCTGTAGAAATCACTAGGTTTCCACACAGGTAGTTAAGGAAGGCTGGAGCAGAAAAAGGATTTCTGAAGGGACGTCCTGCCAACATAGCTGCAAGGACATAGGAAAACTTGCAGAGGGGAACATAAAATATTTAGGAATTTGCAATTCCTGTTTCTCTGGCAAGCTGTCTGTGAGGAAATAAAGGATTTTTGCAAGCAGAAAAATCAGAATCATATATACCAGGGCACATATGAATATGAGGGCAGCTCACAAAGATAAGTGACACTTGGTGAAAGCAGGCAGGTCAAACTACTTTTCCATTGCGCTCCTACGGCACATTTTATCGGAGTTGGGAATTGCACAGTAGAAAACNGGAAATTCCCTGTATTTGCAGTTTATTTGCAATAAAATCCCATTAGACATTGTATTTTTTATCCAAAATGCTCCATGAGTGTTTGTTTCTTACCAGACAGGAAAACAAGGTATCATCTGAACTTTCCTTTGCCTACTCAGACAAGTAAGTACCCAATGAATGTACCAGAAGGTATGGGAAAGCCACTGAAACTTTTCACTTACCAACAAACCTGTTGGTTGCATGACCCCTGTCACAAGTTGTAGAGACCACAAGTGGGATGAGATGAGACTCTGTCAACCAGTATGATTCATATTTGCCAGACACACCTGTTACAGGCAAACCAGGTGCTATCAGCACTTAACACGTAGGAATGCAAGCTACTGACTTGCAAAACCATAAAATTTTCCTTCCAAGCAGTAGAGATGTTCCAGCTTCCTCTGTGACCTTTCTTTTCTATTTTAACTTGTTTCAGTTAATGAAGTGAATTTGAAACGGAGAGCATTAACCAGTCTTTGAATGCTCCAGTGTTGAGAGAATGGTGTCAGTTTATACACCTCAGTTTTGTATTTCTCTCCACCACACATTAAATCACCCCTGTGGGAGTATTATTGGCAAAATCAAAGGGGAGGAAATCAGCTGTATACTTGCCTTTACCACTTTTCTAAATCCCAGTGTGAGGTTTTGAAAATAAAGTGGTGAAGGACAACATGAAACTGAAAGCCTTCGAGCAGGGAATCAGTACTCAGAGGCTCCAGGCCTGATTCTGGCACCANAGGACAACATGAAACTGAAAGCCTTCAAGCAGGGAATCCAGGCCTGATTCTGGCACCGACTTACCACTTTTTGAACCCACTTCTTCCACAGCTTTACCTTCACACTTTTAAAGGAGGTACACAGTAATTACCTGCAGTGGAGGAATTTAATGAAAATTTAGTAATTAATTCCTCTTAAGTGTTTGGAGCTCCCCAGATAAACTGCTTCACAGGTGGGAAGCATTTGAGCTGCCTTTGTAAGGACTGCATTATCAGAAAAGAGAAACACCTTTAAGTGGCCAGAAAACTGCTTAAATATCTTGAAAACAAACAGTTGCCAAAGTTAAGCATTAGACACTGGTTTTATTGTGGCACTGTACAAAACAAGGACTTTAGCATCTGTACAGAATCCTAAATCCTGCTCTTTGCTTCAAAGTTGTTTCTTGCATAACCTTATGCCACTGCTTTCCTTTCATCTTTGATAAAAAGCCTTCAGCAGTTCTAGTCATGTTGGCACTACTGCTGCTTGTTGTGGCTGTATATGTTTAAAATGCCTGCCAGAGAGCCTGCAACAGCTTCCCATTGTAAATGTTGACATGGAGACTTTCATCACTAACCCAGTGACAGAAACTGGGTGTTCCAGATGCACTGGGAATGTGGTGGGCTTGCAAGATGGTCAGCAGGCTGTAGAGATGGAAGCACAGCCGGGAGATTGAGGGATGTGATTTTACCCCTCTGCTTGGTTTGAACATTACCTAAACGCTGTAGCCAGTTTGGGGCACACACTCCACCCTAGGAGAGATGGTGACAAACTGAAACAAGCTCAGCAGGGGACATCGAGATGGTTGGAGTTGGATGATTGGTTCTGTGCGAAGCTGAGGGACTATGACACTTCCAGCTTGGAGCAGGGACAGCTTCAGGGCCCCTCTAATAGCAGCCCTCCACCACTTATGAGGCAATCAGCTAGACAATGGAGATGGGCTCTTACTGGTGGTCCACAGTAAAAGGCTGAGACACAAGAAGCAGAAGTTGAAACAGGAGAGCTACAGACAGAATTTAAAAAATCCCCTCCTTCCTTTGAAGACAGTGGGATGGGTCACCCAGAGAAGTTTTGCAGGCTCTATCCTTGGAAGTTTTCAAGCTCTGATGGGATAAAGCCCTAAGGGAGTTGGTTTGAGCTCATAGCTGAACCTGCTGGGAGCTGGAGGTTGGACTGAGGCTGCCTGCCTGGGTGGTGCAATGAGCCTGTCATTCTCTATTAGTTCCAAACTTCTCTCTGACCAGAAAATCATCCCAAAACCTGTAGAGAAAATATTAAAATTTCTGCCCAGAAGAAGATAGATATACTTTTGAAAAGCAGCATATGTATGGACACAAACACAAGTTTAGGACAATCTGTGACTTGTACACATGTGTAAAATTCTCTGTTAAAATCCAGCCACAAAATATCACTGTTAGGGATATTATACTGAAAGAAGACTATGCAATTTCAAAAAAATATGCTCTGTTAGAAGTTATCTTTTCTCACCATGGCAAACATCCTTCTCCTTCATTCATGTATTTCAGCTGTTCTGCCAAGTCATGCAAAGTTTTTTAAGTATATTTTTTTCACACATAAAAAAAGGGATAAGGCCTCTATCAAACTATTTGTTATTTAAAAAATTATTCAGGAAAAGAGGAGAGTTGTTGGATGTAACATTTTACTTGAGAAGAAAAAAATTTAAAAGAAAAATTTATGAACAACATGCGCGTTCTTTACATTCTTACTCAACCATTTCTATTCCAATTGCAAGGTCATTTAGTAAAAGCAAATATTAAAAAGTAAAAAAATGATTTTATTTCTTGAAAATAAAAATATCTTAAAGTGCTTGAAAATCTTTTAAAAACACCCCATATTATTTTCACATATCTTAAATCTATTTTTTCAAATAGTTCTAGGGTTGTGCTCTAAGATTACTAAGGCTAGCCCAACTACTTTCTTATAAAGAACCCAAAAAAAAAGGATGTCCCATTCCAGTTGCAAGATAAATAGATAAAAAGCCAATGCAGCCATTGACTTATGTTATTAATGTCAACAATCTAGCAGCAATTCATCAATAAACTTTAATTACTTTATATATAAGTCATTGGGAGTGCATTGAATTCAATTATACTGTAGGGTAACGAGAGTTACACCTAAATTCAAATACTGCCATGATATAGCCATCTGAAATTCAGAGTCTTCAAAAATTCATAACGTGCAAAAGGTCAATTTTTGAGACATTGGTAAGAAAAGCCTGTCATGTGTTGGTTTTTCAGGGTTTTTTTTGCTGTTTGCATGTCTATTTATCAAATAGTGCCTTTTCAAATTATACTATCTTTAGGTATATGCACATCATCTAAATTCATTTGGGTTAACTGAATTTGCCAAAAAAAATTCTCTCCCTCATTTTCCCTACAGGCATTTTATCTGGGCTGAGCTGACTGCTGAGCTCACACCTCTGAGGGACAAAGGAGGTCACACAGCAATGTCAACACATTTTCCAGAAAGAGCAACAACCTCAGCTGCATGTTTGCCATTTCTCATCAGTATTTTCTGTTGAGGTTGCAGAGCATTCACAATTGCTGCTTCCTCTTTCTCTCTCTTCCTCCCCCACAGCATTCGACCCAGGCCCAGCAACAAACTTAGCAGATGAGGACAGTGAAGGCTGCTCTCCAGTCATCCTTTCTGCCCAGCTATCATTTTTGCCCTTACTCCACTCCCCCAGGTTCTTTGCATTTTTCATGCTCAGTAGTCATAATAATAAGGCAAGAGAAGGGAATAAAAGCATTTTGCAATACATCTTAGTAAACGCTTGAGTCATTGTGGTCAAGTTAAAACCACTCTCTATTTTGAATAGGCTCTTATGTTAATACCTAAGCACACAGCTTAAAGAAATACATTTGGGACTCGATATTCCTTTTTTACCAAGTTTTTTGTTGTTCTTGTTGTTGTTTTTTGTTGTTTTTTTTTTCCCTAAGTTCACATGTTCCTTAACAGGGAATTTCACCTTGGTAAAAACTCAAGCTTGGAAAGCTCCAAACAGCATAAGGAAAACAGCTCAGTGTTAAGCTCATAGTATACATGAGGAATGTGAAAATGGTGGGACTAGATTGCACCCTGACTAAACAAAACCATAAAAGCCTGAGAACTTGTGACACATCTACCAGCACTTCTACATTGCTAATGACAGCAATTCTGTGCAAAGGTGCTGAAGCCTCCCATGCAGACACAGCTGAGGATACCCCACCTGGTTCTCCTTTGTTGTAAGAGTGATTGCTTAACCAGCTCTCAGAAAGGCTTCCAAACAATCCTTGATTTAGAAGACAATATTAACTATGGTATTGCCAACTCTAATTTTCAAACTCATCACCACAAGCAATCATTTATTTTCCTTTTATACCAGAACTGACCAGTGTTAGGCACCCCTGAAAGCACCTTGGCTATATAGGGAACTCTTGGAGGAACTCAGTGAAAAAAAAGAGCTATTGACCTTTGGAAGAAGGGGTAGGCAACTCAGGAAGAATACAAGGATGTTGTTAGCTTTGTAGAGAGAATGAAGGAAGCTCGGCTAGAACACAGTCTGGCCACTGCTGTGAAAGGTAATAAAAAGGGATTTTAGAAAAACATGAACAACAAATAGAGGGTCAAGGAAAATATCCATCCTTTATTTTACACAGGGGGAACATTGTCACCAAGGATAATGAAAAGCCTGAAGTACTTAATGCCTCTTTGCCTCAGCCTTTAACAGAAAGACCAGTTATCCTCAGGGCAACCAGACCCTCAAGCTGGTAGAGAGACACAGAGAACAGAGAAAAAAAGCCTGCAATCCAGGAGGAAGTAGTTAATGATCAGTTGAGACACTCAGACACAAGTCTACAGGGCTGGAGAGGATTCACCCCAGGATACTGGTTGGTGGAAGGACTGGCCCAGCCACCCTCCAACATTCATCCTCAGCCCTGGTTAACCAGGGAGGTCCCAGATGACTGGATATCAGTAAATGTGATGTTCATCTACAAGAAGGGTTTGAAGGAGGATCCAGGGAGCTAAAGGCTTGGCAGCCTGACCTTGGTGCAAAGGCAGGTCATGGGGCAGATAAACCTGAGTGAAAAAACATAGCAAGTACAAGACAACCAGGAGATCAGGCCCAGCCAGGAGGGGGTTAGCAAAGGCACATCCTGCTTGAACAACTTGTTCTCCTTTTATGACCAAATGTCCCAACTGCTGGAAGAGGGAAAGGCTCTGGATATAGCCCACCTGGACTTAAGCCTTTGATACAGCCTCCCACAGAATTCTCCTGGAGGAACTGCCCACTTGGAGAAGTGCACTCTTCACTGGGTTAAAAACTGGCTGGATGGCTGGGCCCAGAGACTGGTGGTGAATGGAATTCCAGCTGTAGGCTAGTTATGGATGGTGTTACTCTGGGCTCAGTGCTGGGCCCAGTCCTGTTGAATATCTTTATTGATAATCTGGATGAGGAGATCAAGTGCACCCTCACTCAGTTCATGGGTGACACTCAGGCAGGAGTGTTCATCTGCTGGAGAGTAGGAAGGCTCTCCAGAGGGATCTGAACAGGCTGGATCAATGGCCTGAGGCCAGTGGTATGAGTTTCAACAAGGCCAAGTTCCAAGTTCTGCACTTGGGTCATAACTCCATGCACTGCTACAGGCATAGGAAAGAGTGGCTGGAAAGTGGCCCAGGAGGAAAAGACCTGGGCCAAACACGAGCCAGCTGTGCCCAGGTGGCCAAGAAGGCCAATGGCATTTTGGTCTGTGTCTGTCAGCAATAATGTGGCCAGCAGGAGCACAGCAATGATTGCCCCCTGTACTCACCACTGGTGAGACCACACCTCAAGTGCTGTGCCCAGTTCTGGGCCCCTCACTTCAAGAAGGACATTGAAGGGCTGGAGCGTGTCCAGAGGAGGGCAATGAAGCTGGGGAAGGGTCTGGAGAACAAATCTTGTGAAGAGCGGCTGAGATAGCTGGGGGTATATAGCCTGGAGAAAGGGATTCTCTACAACTTCCTGAAGGGAGGGTGTGGCCAGGGGAGGATTAGTCTCTTCTCCCAGGGAACCAGCAACAGAACAAGAGGAAAACCCTCAAGCTGTACTGGGGATGTTCAGGTTGGACATTAGAAAGAATTCCTTCACTGAAAGGGTGGTTAAGCATTGGAATGGGCTGCCCAGGGAGGTGGTGGAGTCTCTACCCCTAGAGATATTCAAGAAATGACTGGACATGGCACTTAGTGCTGTGGTCGAGTTGACAAGGTGTTGTTGGGTCAAAGGTTAGATTCAACAATCTTGGAAGTCTTTTCCAACCTTAATGATTTTATTTTGTGAAAGCAGCAAGGTTCAAGCTCTTGCCAATGAAGCAGATAAAGAGCCCTTCCACTGTCCTCCACCCCTGTGGCCAACATGACTCAGTGACATTACCACACGTGTCCTTTGACACTTCAAGAAGGGCTCAGAACTCCCCAACCCCACTGCTACTCCTACACATTTGTTCCACCACTATGAACAACTTTTGAAACCCAAAAAACTTGTTATGTGAGGCTTAACAGCACTGCAGTCATCTCTTCACACTCGTGTATTAAAAGTTCCAACAGCTCCTGTTATAGAGAAATTCCCTGTCTGCTCAAAAAAAAAAAAAAAGGCGAGGAACAAAGGTGAATGGTTACAGAAAGAGTGAAAAATAACGAGAGAGAAGACAAGAGAAATGTGATTAGACCAGTCAGTGGTACAGATTCCCACTTTGCTACATGTTTCTTCCAAGAGCCTGCACCAGTTCTGGGCTGCAAAGTTCAAAGGACCTTTGAAACTTAGAAGAGCACCATATCCTTGAGGAGCTCTCCATAGATTCCCAGGCAGTCTCTGCTTACCAGGACACCCATCAACCTGGTCTTACAGTTTCAGCTCTCTAAGAAGCTCTACACATTTTCTCCAATGTCACCACTTAAAAGAAGTTCCCTAGCTGTAATTCAGCCTGCTACAACATCTGTAACCACATCTGTAACTTCGCTGGTGCTTCTCAGAGTCAGAAACTGCTGAATGCCCTTTGGGTGTTCTTGCTTGTCGTAGTCCTTGGCACAGCACCCCTCCACCTGCCCTGTGCCTCCCTGTTACCACTGAGCTTTGCCCCAAATACCCACATCAACACTGTTCCCGAGGCTGACACAGAAACAGTATGTGGTAGACAGTTCCCAAAGCTGGAAACTACAGCAGGATTCAGCAAGTGAGGTCACAGGTGGAGCACAAGGCTGAGAGGCCCCATGCAAGCCTTCACAACACCAGCAGCATCTCCAGAATTAAAGCAAGCTCCCTTTGACATTGCAAGACAATGCAATATTGTTAGAGAATAAGGTACATGTGCCAATTTCATCCTCAGGTCTTTCTAGAGAGCTCGACCCAAGACTGCTACATAAAAAGAAGTATGGGTAATATGGGTGACCCAAGGGGATGCAGAGAGGGTGTATTTGTATCTTCAAGAACAAGCTGAAGAAATTTGATCTCATGGATTATTACTTTTTCTTATTTACTTAATTATATGCCAGACTTTGAGAGGAAATAAAAGTGGCATTTTGATTTAGTGCTCAAACTGTGTCAGAATAAAGGTAAAGTGGAAATCAACAGAGCATGGGAAAAGAGTCAAGAACAGAGACAATGTCAAGTGAGGTCTCCATGAGGAATTCTGCCATTCCACAGTCTGGGCACATCCTGAAGGAAGGTTTGCACAGCTTCATTGTATGAAGAGCTTAATTTCTCAACAGCTTGTCCTTCCATAAACTTTTCTCTTTGCTTTTTGAACCCATTTATACATTCAGCAACATGAAATCTACACTAACTCCCACAATTTAATTTTGCAGTGTGTGAAAAAGTACGTTTTTTCTTTAAATTTACTGCCAGTTTTGTTGGGGGTTTTTTGTTTGAGTTTTTGATTGGTTGTGGTTTTTTGTTTGTACTGTTTTAATAAATGGTACATAATAGTTTTCCTGTGGAAAAATGGGTATTCACTGCCACTTTGTAATCACCTCAGTGGCAATCATAACTGACAGACCTCTCACATTATCTCTCAATCCTCTTTTTCAAGCTGAGGAGCCCCAATGCACTGAAACCCTAGTTCTCCTTTTCCATACCTGGTTTCCAGCCTTTGCTTCCCATCTTTTAATCAGCTGTTAGCCCACAAAAGAGCTGTAGCTGCCTTAGCTGTCACCAGCCTTTGGCTATAGCCCTGCTAAAAGGTGTCTGGAAATCCCAGTCTGCTGCAGTGATACACACATAGGCAAGCAGTGCAGTAGGCTACCAACAATGAATCTATAGAGCAAAATGTGCAGTGCCAAGGATCTGCCATGCACACAAATAAATGAATACCAGTAGTCCAGTCTCATGGACTGATTAGCAGTGCACTCCTGGAGCACATCTGGTTAATTTTATTCTAAGGATGTTCATTTTGTATAATGCAAGATCTGTCTGCCATATGAAGTACAGTAGGGTAAGAGATTTGCTTCAGAAGTGCACTCCTTATCTGAATTAACCCACCTGTGTCAAAACATCCCCTATCAACTGGATGCACCTTCAATTCAGGTTGGCTCATAAAGCCGAAGAATGCTGGATTTAAGAAGAGCATCATCTTTACCCCAAAAAAGACCCAAAATCAGTATGTCTCCCTTGATACACATGAATCCACCTGTTGTAATTTGCCTTTTCTTATTCTTCTAGTACCAATTCAGCTAATAAATTACATCCCACAGTGTCTATTTTAGCATTTCCTTCTCCCAGTTGCTCTTGAATTCTCCATCAACACTGATGGATGTTCATGATCTACAAGCTTTTTTTTACTTGTTTTAAAATTCATTCTTGTATTAGTTCACTTTGGGATTTGAGATTTCCTCCACCAAAAAAAAAAAAAAAAAAGCTTTTCTCTAGAAACATCTAGTACAAGCTCACATAATACTGTTTCTTAGTCTTATATTTTCCTATTTCTTTTACTATTCAAACAGTCTCAGAATTTTTCTCTGGTTTCTGTTTCTAATGATCTGAAAGGATTTTGCTGTGACTTCCTCCCCAGTCCATTTTTTATTACTTTTGCGATCAAACCAAAAAGACAAAATATTTACCAGAATTTATGTTTTTTTCCATTTTTATTCTAATGGATATGACTCACAATTTTTGAAAAAAACCCACCTTCTTATTTCTAACAGACTGCTGTAATTTGTTGTCTGCACATACCATCTTTGTCATGTTATTATTGGTATTTTTTAAATTCTTCCCTGACATGGATACATATTTACTCTTAGTTTCTACTAGTAGCACAACTAAAGAGCCTTGATGCCATTTCAAATGGCTTGTCCTTTTAGCTGTTTCTCTTATTTTACTCTCAACACACAATGTCACATCATTCAGGTCCACTTTTAAAGTTATTTTACTTGATTTGTTAACTACCAGATTGATGCTGAATTTGAAGTCACCGTGGTTCCTACATTTGTTTAACTTAATAAAGATGAGCTATATAATGCTTTCTTTGGCATTCCCCTTAACCTCTGCCACACGGAATACAAATTTAATCCAGATTCCCAGGCAGTCTCTTCAGTGTGTGAAAAAGTACGTTCCTCCACCAATTTTGGGTGGTTTTTTTTTTTTTTTGGTTTTTTTTTTTTTTTTTTGATAAGCACTTCCTACTAAACAATATTGATAGCAGAAAAGTTTTTGTTCATCATCAAAAAGAAGACCCCTACGTATTAAGTACTGATGTTAGTTTTCTCAGAAATCCTGAGCTGGAAGATTAACATTAATAATAAAAGCAACAATAACAGTTTCACCCCAAAGCCAAGGCAGGGGTAAGGGAGGATGCAGGAGGCAGCAGGACATTGCTGCCCCACATTGTCCCAGATGGTGACACCTGGCAGGAGAGGACAGGGGTCAGGCTCTGCTGGGAAGCAGCACCATGCCTCAGCCATATGCAGAACATCTGCTCATCTCTCTTGCTAAGAAAACCTACTTGTTTAATAAATACTAGCTTGTATGCATACATTAAGCATACATTTTTACAGCACTGAATTTACAAAAGTTTTTCTTTCCCACCCCTTAGGCTGTCTGCCAGAGACACTCAGCTATAGGTTTCTCTACAGACTAACCCCACATTAAAAACCATCTGAACCAGTATGACCCAGCCTTCTTAGGCCATGGAGTGTTTAACCATTAACTACTTGTTGGACCACAGCAGATTTCTATCAGCAGCACTTTTCCTGGTCCAGCCACTGCACTAAGGTTGGATGAAGCACTGGTTTAAAGAGCAGAATGTGACAGCTGGTGGAGTGCTCTGCTCCAGCAGAGCTAAGCAGGGATCTAGGCTTGCCTGCAGGACTCAGGATTCAGTGGGATGGTCCCTGGGACTTCTTATCCTCTGAGACGAGACAAGGAGAGTCTAAAAAGATATCTAGTTCCTGTTCATGACTCCAGAAACTCCACCTAACCGAAGCATGGTAGAAGTTGGTAATGTGGAAGTGCATTCATTTGTGTAAAATGTTAGAGACTACAGATATACAAGGTATTAAAGAAATCACTAATTATAACCAATTTTTAATCCCAAAAATGGTTGTCAAATTAAATATTTAAGTATCCTTTTCCAATCCTGCCTTATCACATACTTCTCTTTTTTTAGAGAAACTCAAATGGAATATTACACATAGCTAAAAAGCTTTTAGGAACTAGATATGAAGATGTTTTAGAAGGAATGCCATATATAAATCTGACTGCCCCAAAATCTGTAAGAGACCACAGTTTCATTTCTATGATTATACCCATCAGAGGCTCCCCGACCTGCAGCTGTCTCTCAGCCTTCTGCTGCAGAAGGTGACAGCAGTTTGGGCACCTTGTCCCTAAAGACATGGCGCTCTGTACATACACAATGGAGTGGGAAGTGGAAACACCACAAAACACAAACCCTTAGCCTCTCTTTACACAACTTTTCCATACTGCAGCTCAAACCATTTCCTTCCTCCTTCTCCAGTAAAGAAAACCGTACATTCTAATCCACAAGAATTCAACAAATAAAAATTAAAAAAAAAAAAAAAAAAAGTGGAATCACTCCAAAGAGATCAGAGTGGGGACTAAAAATCTTGAAAGAAAATTAAAACAAATATCCAACTGTATTTCTTTCTCAGGGCTAATTTGCAGACTTCATTTTTCCAAGTTCTTCACTAAATACAGTTCAGCCGAATCTTCTGCAGGCACAGAAACCCCATCATGTACAGGTCATTTCAAAGACTGAGTAATGGCTGGTGACCACTGCCATGCAGTACTGAATTATCCACAGGAACAGAATAGTTAAGAGATTGGCAGCAGGGAAGATAGTCCAGCTGCAGAAGGACACTGGTTTACAGTTCAAGGCCTTTCCATTCCCTCATTTGCTTTGCAGGGCTGAGCAAGCTTGGTTTACCTCTGTCTCAGCTCCTCAAATCATTCAAGGAAAACAATGGCTGTTCTCTCCTGTAGACGGAAGTGTTGTGAAGGGCAGATGTAAATACACAAAACACTAGGGAACTTCACTCCCCAGATGTGGGGATTGCAGTCCCCAGTCAACACCCAAAATAAGTACTTGTTATTAAATGCTGGTTGAGATCTATCCACCTCATTAACAGCAGCAGTGAGTCTTTCAACACAGGAAATAAGAACATGTAAAGACTCAAAATTCCTGACCAAACTCTCGGGATTTTAAGTTAATGAAGCTGATTGCAATGCCATAGTTACAACGACACATAAGTCAGCTCTTGGAACAAGAACAGGAGGTTCTCTCCCACAGAAACAACTCTGGTCCAGGGGCTACCCGTGCTCCGTTCCTCACATAACAGCATTAGTGCTGATCCATTTTTGACAGACATTTTCCTTAGGGTTATGTGAAACATCTGCTTATGATGCCTGACAGCAGAGCCTAAGGAAAAAACTAAATTTTTAAACCTACCCATCCTTCTCCTATAGAAAGCCCCCAGCTTCCAGACACTTACAGAGGAACCTCCCCATATTTTTTTTTTTGAAGAAAAGCCAGGTGATGGAGCTGAACCTGTGTGTTAAATTCTAGTTTCATAACTTTCAATCTCAAGAAAAGTCTTCCTTTTACCCCGCCATTTAAAACATTCAGACATTGCTAGATAGTAAGGAAGTTTCCTCAACTTACATAATGCTTTCCCTTCTCTTCCTCTTCCCTTACATCCTCCAAGTTGATTAAGCAGAGGACCTGGGCAGAGCTCCAAAAAGAGTGCGGTAGGAAGAGCAGAGATTCTTGCTACCTTCTCACCAGTTGTGCTACAGACCTCCCAGACATGAGCAGGAGATGAAGTGAGCACCAGACTTTCTCTACCATGTGGGGATGCTCCACATCAGAGTCAATTATACTTCTGCTCAGTGAGTCTCTTCAGAGAGACAGAAAGAAAAGACAACTCCAAACAAACACAAATGCAGACTTTCCTTTCTTTCTTCAGATCTACTGACACCCCCTTTTCTTACTCTTCAGTTCCAAGAATTGTGTTTTACCTGCTGAGATGACTTCAGTTCCAGGAACATCTGGGGCTGAGAAGCAACCGATCATTCAGAGCAGCTACTTTTCCCAAGCTTCCTTCAGCCCAGCTGCAGCAGAATTGAAGTTGCAAGTGTGACAACTGAGTGAGGAGAGAAGCTCTGTGAGTTTGGTCTGGCACAGACTAAGGCTGGGAGGACTGGAAGAGCACTGACATAATGAGACCTATATAAGGCTTTGTGACAACTAGCAGTTGACTCAGTGGTTTTACAAGTATCAGTTGTATTTACTCTAGCTGAGGTGTTGCTGTCTGCAATAGAAATTCAGCTTTCCTATGGCTGCTTCTCAATTCAGCATTCATGAAACAGCCAACACCCTTGGTCAGGATCAAGGGCTCATCATGGTAGATACTAGGTAGATAAAGAAGATGACATCATCCCATCCCAAAGACTTGGCATAGATAAAGAGGGAGTAAGATGATGACAAAGTACCTGGAAAGGGAAAAAACAAATCCAACCATGCCCCCTCTTGGCCTCTGTCAAAGTAATGATTATATGTAAAGCCCTGATTGTATGCATATACATAAATAAAAATCAAGACTCATACTCAGCACAGGGAAGTTGTTTAGCTAAAGTCTGCAAGCTCCTGCCTGTAATAATCTTCCTGCCTTCTGATAGGAGCCAAGAAAAGGGTTTAGCATTTTTCCTCTTCTCTAACCTAATGCTATTTGTAAATGTGTTTTTCCTCTCTCCTATCTTTCCAGTTGGTTTTATTTATGTAGTCATGTCAGTGTGGTAAATTTCAGACCTATAATTTGTGGCTTCCTGACTTGGGGATGGTACTGAAGTAGTTCTTATGTGGCTGTTCCTCCAGCTGAATGTTTACATACATATACACTGTGCATAGCTTTTACTTATGTGCATGAGCAAGGGTTCTGCATGCTTCACATAACTTTTCAGAGTCTACATGTGTTTCTGATCATGACAACACATCAAAAATATGTGCCTACAAAACGCATTTTAAATGTATTTATACAACAGAGTATATACTTACCCTTGATGTGCTTTCTATATATAGAAAAGCTGAAGATTAGGCTTCCTGTTCTCGTTCTTTCCCTTTAAGTTCTTCTCTTGCTATTCATTGTATCCAGGGTCCCATCACCACTCAGCTATACACCTTTTTTCACTGGCATGAAATCAAACTTGAATTCTGATAACACACATGCACATGATAAAGCATGAGAATATCCCCAAAGGAGATATCTGGGCTTTCACATTTCAGTCAATTCAACAACAGTGATGGTGTGGGAATGAGCATCAGCTCAATGTCTGCCAAGAGACCACACCTCATAAGCCTTCAAGGTATCAAAAAGTATAGTTACAAAATACTATCAGTGCTCATTGTCACCATGTTGAACATATATGTGCTTTAAATCTCTTTTCTTATTTAAAAAAAAAGCAAATCTAATAAATTCAGTCTTGTTTTTAATGGTTTTAAACAGTTATTTAGCTCCAAAGTCCTTTTTTTTTATTTGGTTTTTTTTAGTTTGCAGATGAGGCCTAACAAGCCATTTTAATTCTCCTTCCAGATGTCAAACTTGAAGGCATTAATAAGAATTTTCACACCTGAATCTTGCAATAAGCTACATGCAGTATAAGAAGTCAGTCACCCTACTGGCCCCAAATAAGAAACACAAAGAGCCATGGCTAGTTCTTGATTGCCCCACACTTCTGAAAATATTCACTCTTCTAGGACTTTACAGTGTGAGAGTTAAACATTACTTTCTCCACCATGACCTTCCCTTTCCTAAGGCCGAGATGCAAGAAGGGAAGGCAGGCAGGCTGCAACAGCCCTGGGACCCGCACTCCCAACTTGCCAGCTCCCAGTTAACAGCCACAGCCACCTCTGGGGCAGCCTTCCCCCAGTGAGGAAATACAAAACAGGTATGACCACAGCCTGAAGATGGTAACGCTTTGAACTAGATGAATTTAACAAAATGACCATGTGTGTTCCACAGCCTTTGGATTAATCTTATAAACTCAAGCAGTCCTAAAAGTCAAGTGCTGCATAAATATATTCACATGCTTCGTCCTGCCTGCAGGACCAAGACCTAGGTAGATTCTACAAACCTCATTATTGTCTGTATTTACAGAATACGATCTATCTGACATATGTATGTTTCCTTTTTGTCCTTGTTATCTTGAATGGATTTTTATTTATGTGCATGACTAGACAGGCTGTGTTTTTATGAATACTAGCATTCATCCACAGAGAACAATAAAACGTCTTTCTCCCACTGCAAAAGTTTGTTTGGGAACAGAGACCCACACAGCTCAGCCAAGCAGTCAAATGCCACAAAAAAAATCCACTTAGGGAACCATGTAAGCAAACCATTTCCAAAGGACTTGTACAGCAGGCTGTGATACATAATCTGCTTGTTGCACTGTTACAGACAAGTCAATTTTTACCATTCAGAATATTTTCACGATCTATTTAAAACAGGAAGAAACAGAGGGCTGAGAGGACTAGAAAATCCAACCAGGGTTAGTCACCACTGACAAGCCCTCAGCAGCCCAACCTGCTGAGTAATTAATGTGGTGCTCTCCTACAGCAGAGTCACTCAGATAAATTCCTAATGGCATCACCAGTCAGACAGCAAGTGCCAGCTGCTCACACAATGATATTTGAAAAAAAAGGTTAAATAATACAGCAGCAAAATATTGTCCAGAAATTCCAGATGAGGGCTAGACTTCTGCATGGATCCATGGTACAGCCTTACCTTGGCAAGGAGGAGACATCATTCCTCCTCCTCCTCCTCCACCCCTGTGAGCAGGACCTGGAACTGCTGCTGCCCTTTCCTGCAGTGGAAGGAGTCCAGTGGAGAAGACAGACAATGGGAAGATAAACACCTCACTCTGGATCTCTCTTATAGCCTTTTGGTCCCAAAGCACACTCTGGATTACATTACCTCTTACCCATTCACTTTCCCTTCCCAAAGATAATGCTGGACCGGCTGACAGGATCATTGGGAAGAGTAAAGTCCTGGCAAGGAGCTGTTTTGGATAGCGAGGAAGCCGACGGGCATATAATGGCATGTTTGAGAGAGAAAGGCTAGAACATACCCTGAAAGCACAAGTGTTCCCAACAAGTGTCCCTGTGCTGGTTCTGTGTATTCTAGAGCCAGTCAGGTGTCCAAGAGGCAGAGACTGATGGTAAAAATAATTAATTAACCTACAATCTCAAGCCAAAAGCCATTGGGAATAATGGTTCTGTTCCCCAAAACGTTTATTGTGCTTGAACCTTGTTTAAAGCCTGGAATGGAATTTCAGACCACTGTTTTACCCAAATTTTATCTAAATCTATAAATTTCAGGGGGAAAAAAATGCAACAGGAAGTTTAAGTCAAATTATCTTCTAATCAAATTGAGGACCACTTTATCTAGTTTCTTCCATTCTGTTAAACCCAGTCTCTTATATCACAAATTAAATTCAGAATAACTCACGTTTTCTGTTCATTCTGATGATGGTTTTTCAGGAGAATAAATAGATATTTATCAGGAAAGGAATAGAAATAAAACATTTTTTAGAAGGTTAAGTGGCCCCTAATAGTCTACAATCTGACAAGTTAAGCAAACAAGCAGAAGGGGAAACCCTATCTTGTAAATAAGGCAATTACAAATCTAGTTTCTACACTCTGGAATGAAGCCAAGATCTAAGTGTGAAGGACTGAGAGGAAAATCTGTTGTAAATTCCTTCAAGTGAAAGTCCCTATTTAAAAGGCAGAGAACACATTTTAGAAAGGTCATGAAGTCACAGCAGTTGTTTGGGTTTTTTTCAAAGCACAACTCTAAAAGAAATTTGACTTCTTTTAAAATAGGCAGAGATAAACACAGCTGCACTTGGAGTGTAACCCTTACATTAGAAGGAGAATAGCAATGATTAAGAATAGGTTTTGCACTGAATTTTTGTAGGTACTTCAAATACCTGCTGAGTAGGAATTGCAACCTCAATGATCGTGAAAATTTATTCTTACATATTCTCAGTTTAATGAAAAAACAAAACCAAAAAAAAAAAAGAGAGAAACATACCTCATATAGGCATAAAGTGAGAGGTTACACATAAGCTGTTTGAGCAAACTTTCACTTGAGCCTGGTTTTATCCTCTTTCTAGGTAAGGGTGCTATGTGAACAGGGAAACATGGCAACAGCAGACTCATGTTCCTTGACTATAGTTTCTGAGTATAAGCTCCTTGGAAGGTTTTTAGCAAAGGTAAAAGACTGAATCTGAAAGACAGAGCTGACAAGTCATGCCATTCCATCTCAAATATTATGGTTGAGTAGTTTAAACAGAATTCAGTGCATGGGTATATACATTCACCCACAGGCATACACAGATGTAAATACTTTTATGCTTATATAAAGCTCAGGCAAATTCCACCGAAACTAGGAAACCAGACTGGAAAATCCACTTACATTACACCTTTGCATTTTAGTCATAAATTAAAGACTGTGGGTGTTGTGACTCATTGACAGAGAGTAAATTGAGCCACTACGTGGTGTTTACCATGGGGTAAACTCTTGCCTCTACTGATTTCTAATTGGACATTAACTTTGGCACACTCCACTATAAACAAGCCCTGGCACTAAAAACAAAGAGACAGGAATAGTTTCATGGATGTATTCCCGTAGTTCATCAAATATTCATCACTTACATTGCCCAGATATATTGTCAAAGGTGACAAACACACACATATCAATAACAATAGTCTGATATTCTGCTCCATTCCTCATCACAGAGGTACCCAATCCTGATTCCAAGGAAAGCAGTGTGCAACCATATCGAGGAACATGAAAGGTCTGGCTCTAACTCTCAGAAGCCCTCCTGAGCAAGGATAGCAGAACAGTACCTTGGTCCTGGCCCCCGTTTCTATTCACCTTACATATAATGGCACACACATACAAAATTGACTCTGAACTTGATACAGAATGACCCAGCAACACTTCACACACCTCCTACATAACACCAGAAGGCCTTGTGGAAAACACCCCAGTCACTTGCTGTCACTCCCAGTCAGGATGCTGACAGATCACACACACACACACACACACACACACACAAAAAAAGTTACTGCAAGAAAGGGTCCTGGCAGGCAAATGATGGCAAATCCCAGAACAAAGCTACTATAGCACCACAGGATATATAAGTAGTCTCAGACTGACCAGGTGGCAAGGCTGCCACATTTCAGGCAGTACATAATTGAGCATGCCCAGCTTACTTGGAGTTGTATTGTGGCTCAAGCAGACATGAAGAGGGACAAATATCTCATTTATAATTTTATGAATACTTCGAAAAACAGAGGCTATTTTTTATTGTTTTTTAGCTTATCAGGCTGCTACTCTTGCATTGTTACTTTGCAAAGTATATTATTCCCCCCCAAAAATTAAAACATAACACCCTTAATCACAGGTTGCTCCCACTAATAAATTACCTATTTAATATGTTTATACGGGCTCTTTTCCACAGTACGAGTCATGTTGAAATTGCCCTAATTAAAATATCTCTATTTATTTTTATGACTAATCAGTACTCATCTGTAACATGGCACTTTATATCTTCAAAGCACTTCAACTGCTTATAAATGGATTATCTGAAAACTTGCCCAAAAATGTGTCTTGAAATCTTGATGCACACACTCAGCTATTGCCTCCTAAAATAACTGGCTTTATGTGCACTCTGAATCGTAGTGAGGGCAATACTGACAGGTCTGCAGAAGCACATGTGTTACTTATGGAAAGAGTAAGTATTCCACAGAAGAGATAAAGGCAGCAGACCAGACAGTGTTCCTTGATGTCATGGAAAAGCAGATGGCTCACTCCTTTGAGTGGTAGTAAAGACAAAGTCTATCCTACTTCCCACTATGCTTTTTGCTTAAAAGAGCTGTCACACTCATGTGCAAATGAAGTCCCACATCCCTAAAATTGCTTGCAAGAGACTTGCCACTATTCTTTCACTTCCTCCTCTTTGGAGCTTTCTACAGACTTGAATGTCAAAATATTCAGGACATCTGGTATTGCTTTCTGGAGACTCTAGCCACTGAGGACTTGCATTGCATGAGAAATTAATTTCTTGGTACCATGCCACCTGTGTGTCTCCCCAAAAAGTTCATACCCCTGGGCCACTCATTGGTTGAAAGAAGATGAAGGTGAGTACTTTTTTGCTTCACAGCTTGTTCTAACAAGGATCTTATATACAGAAACAAGTTACTTCCATAAGCACAGAGCTGCCCTACCTGTCTGCAAGTTATTTTCCTTTTTAAAAATTAAAAATTACATTAGAAATGGCAGGGATGTGGGGACGTGTCTTTCAACTCTATCAAGAACCAGTATAAAAGAGCAGGTTTTTTGGGTCTGTTGTCTTGATTCTAAAAGGCCAAACTACATTTTAGAGCTATCAATATTCTTTCCCTTGTCAGATGTGTAGCACCATTACTGATACTTTCTTTGTATTAAGACGAAAACCCCATAGTTCTTCAAAACAAAAAGTGGTGTTTTTGTAATGTTCTGCAAGTGCCTCAACTGAAGGAACAACGATGGTAATTTTTGATGATGCTTTTACTCTAGGTAAATGCAAAACTGCAAAATTACTGAATCTGAATGCTACTGCTCCCTGTCCCTCCTTCCTGTGTGGTGGCCCTGAACTGCATCTTCTCATGCATTCGATTGCTTCAGGGTCCTTTAAACCTCCAAATTTCACTAGGGTTATGGTGAAGCGGGCATGGTGGCTTTTATCCAGAAGGGCCGGAAAGCACTTGATGAACTCTACCAGGATGCAATCTCACACAGCCTACTCACATCTCTGCAAATTCATAAGGTTGTAGAGACATCAAGCGATCATTAAGTCTGTCCCTCCCAGCAGGATCAATTATACTTGGGTTATTTTTGACAGAGGCCACCTAACCTGTTCTCTTTTAGACTTCAAATAATGGAGGTTCCACAGCTCCCTTCAGCATTTTAAACCAGTGCTTAACTCTCCTTGACATCAGTTTTTCAACCAAATTCAAATCTCTGCTGTAATTTAAGCTTATTGTCTCTTGCCCTATAAATTTCTTACATAAATCTTTAATGTTTGTTCTTATGACACCAATGCAGTCATCTTTTCTTAAGATATGCAACATAGTTTGATTTTATATTTTCTCAAAGGTCAATGTTTTCTAAGCAAGAGGGACTGTTTCCCCCTCACTGAAACTACCTGCTGTGGTAAGTACTTCAGGTTATTGCAGGCACTACCAGCCCTAAAACGACAGAGACCAAAAGGAATGGAAGTGCCCCCCTTGCACAGCTAATGAGAGGCTCTCTTGAAGAATCTGCTGAGAACCAGAGGTCCAGCTCTTTTTTCCTGTTCTGTGTTGGTTAGAAATACAAGTAATTTGCCATCATTTCCCAGGCAGTTCATTACTCACACTGACAGAGTCACACAGTTTGCTTTAGACTCAGAAGAAGAATTGAATGCCTGCTGGTTGTGCCCCTCTTCAGCTTTGGGAAAAAAGAAAAACCCAAAGAAAAGTCAGACAAGATCTGAGCAAAGCCTTTCTGCACTGATTTTTCTATTCTGCTGCTCTTTAGACCCTTTCAACTGTACTAATAAGTAAAATACAGAACAATTGAATCCCCAACCCACTACACTCAGGAAGTCAAAACTAGAAGACAAGCCTTGATAAAAAAAACCTCACCATGTAACTAGGTAAGACAGACTGTAACAAAAGGATATATCATTAAAAAATAAGAAAAAAGCTTGTTCACCCATGTCAATATAAACAAAATATCCACAGAAAAATAGATACATCCTAAATTAGAAAACTAAGGATGTAGCTGCAGGGGGTACATGTGGGGTTTTCTGCAAAACTACTGTTCCCCCCAACCCTGTCCCATGTCTGTCCCACTCCTGACCTGGGAGTTTTTTCAGGACTAAACAGCCCTTCACTACCACTGAGCTTCAGTAGGCAAGCATGTAAATTGGGCGTTAAGTTTACAGCACCAGCAGCACAAGAGAAATTGAGTTACCATTTTTTGGCTGGTGACTGAGACAACAAACCTCACAGTTCACCTCCTTATTTCAAGAGGGGAGCAGGAGACACAGAAGCTACCAAGTCTGAAGGACCCCCAGCCCTAGCATGTATCCCATGTCTTCCCCCATGAAGAACTGCTTGAAATATAACTTATAATAAACAAATCATGCCTAAAATATTCATAAAGCATTGTTACTTTAAAATAAAAACACTTCATAACCTAATTGCAATATATATTGCCTCTTCAATCCTCTTAATATATTTTTAACTTACCACAAATTTAGAGAGATCTCAGGAAAACCATAAAGTTTGCACACATGAAGCAATAGCTTCTCCCCCCACCCAGGAGACTGCTTTCTGTCTTCCTTTTTTCCTCCCCCACCCAAGCCCTGAATACAGGAAGAGAAATCACCAGCTGCCTGAAGAAAACAACTACCAAATAGTGTGCATCATTCAGATGGCTTAGATGATTCAGCTTTTCCATGTGAACTTTAAGTGGCACAAATAGTGCTTTGTGCATTTCTGAATCAAGAGTGTATTTAATAGTCCAAGAACATAACACAATTTCTACTTGAAGAAAAACTTTTCATCTTAAATACAGCAGCATATCTGTTACCTTACAATGGCTCCAGTTCTCAAACCAATTCACAATTACATCTATCTGTGCTTATGTATTGCAGCATCTTCAGCCTCGAAAATACATTTCCTATTGTTCTCAAAAGTTGAACTGAGTAGGCCAGTGAAAAGAGGATCTAGTGATGGATGAACTTATGATTTTGAAAGCCACCCGATGTGATGTGCATTGGTTTTAGAGTGGGAGGGCTGGGAAGGAACAGAAAACCCAGGTGTAGCAAGCAGTCTGCTCTCCCAAAATACACCAGCACAATAATACAGCAGCAGCTTGATCATAAGCATCCCACAGTTACCTGCAGCTCATTGTCATGAAATTTGTAGGAGAATAATATTAAAAGTTTCCAGACTAAGCTGAGATATGAAACCCCACACAAATGCAAAACCCATACATGTTTACTTTGTGAATTATTTGTTTAGCACACTGCTCAGATAAAGAATTAGTGCCTGGTTTGACTTCTCTAGTTTCTTTGGCCTGTATTAATTTGTTCAAATGTTCATTTGAATCTTCTTCATCAACAAGATCCTATTCACCCTTTCAATCACAAATCAGACACAGCTCTAATCAGATTCGACACAAAAAGTAGAAGGAACAATCAGACCTAGTGCTGAGGACAGAACCTCTTGCCTGACAAACCCTGTTTACTTAGCAGGAGAATTTCTTATTTATGCTCAAGTACAAAAGCAGCACAAGCATACACTGCCTTCTGCAGGCACCCAAGTGTGACAACGCCAAAACTGCCTGAGCTGCTCAGCAAGGGCACCTTGAGCAAAGGGAGAAGGTAGCACAGACTGAATAGACTAGTCATCACTGGAAATCACTCAAGACCTAGTGAAAAACAACTGAAATGTTGCTTGGCCTGTGCTTTGAACAACAGAAATGAGCCTTTGGGGTCACATAGTGTGCCACCTTCCACTAGGGCAGCACCCGGAACTTTGCTTAGGAGTGCAAACTAGGCAAGAGTACTGGAAAGCAACCAAAGAACAATGTTTTGGCAGCATCTCTTCTCCCGCTAATGGCTTTTGTATGTTTTTGTGATTTTATAACTGACTTGCTTTTAATTTCAAAACTTAGGCATGTTACACATATCCAACCCAAAAAGTTTGTATCAAACTAGTCAGGGTGATGCAATTCTGGCCTTACAGCTCCTGCCCTGCAACAACATTGCCAGAGTCAGCCTCACTAGCCAAGATGTTGCTCTTCACAGCCAGCTACATGAACAGCAAATACTGTGTGAGACCAGAGGGTGGCCAAAATCTTCTGCACTTTGAAAACACCCCAAATACTTCACTGCAAACGAGATGAAAAATGCTGGAGTTCGCGGGAATGACCTGTGGGAGAAGTCATGCGCTTTGGTAACCATGTGTGATTCAGGTTTTTTGAACTTCAGACTTCTGGTGATGTTTGTTTTCACTCCCTGACATTTCTTGATAGGGAGAAAGGTAGCAGGAGCACTTCTCATCACAGCTTCCCACCACTCCTCCCCTTCTTTGGTCAACCACTGGGAAAATGAGTCATGATGCTGAAACCTGAGCCTCTTCCACATCCTTCTAAAAGCCTTATTTCCCACACAGAGCACATCCATTCCAAGCACAGCAGCCAGCCACAGGCAGTAGCAAGTCAAATGCATTTCTTGTGACCAGATTCACCCATGTGTGAACACCCTGGGGTATCTGCCTCTCTCAGACAGCCCCAGCTCACTTGTCCCCTTTGCTTTAATAAAGGCCTCTCTGCACAGCACTAGGTGAAACATGCCTGTGCTGTACCAGGAGCTCATATGCTGCCAAACTTTTTTGGTTTTTAGATAATGATTCCCTCATATTACCTCTGCGCTAACACTGTGTGACACATCATCCCTCCACAATGTTCCCACACATCCACAAGAAAACAAACTTTGCAAATCATGTACCTTGTCCCTTTATTAGCCTTTTATTCAGAGGCCTGTTACTCATATCCTGAGCATGAGGGAGGGGAGAGAGGGGCTGCTGCTTCAGCTGATGGGTTTCCCCTCACCTTCTTGTCCCTCCACCCCACATGGCCACTGCACAGACAGCAGGAGAGGGCAGGCAGGGAAGAGCAGGAGGTCCACGCTCATCTCTCCAATGCAACCTCTGAATCCAGCATTACAAAACTCTGAAAGAGGAGAAAAAAAACCAGACCTTTCTTCCTATCCAGTGATAAGAAGCTGATCTGTCTGGACCTAAAGGACCAAGGACTGCTTGGGGTGGTCTAAGCAACTTCCAAGCAGAGCCTAAGCCAACAGCTTACTAAGCAGAGAGGAATTCTTATATGAATCAAGAACTTGGAAATGTTGTTTTGTGGGCAGCACTATTTTTGCTGGAAGGCTCTGGTGAAAACTATCTCGGACATCAAAACAAACTGATTATGCTATAAATATTAAAGACTTTATAGCTGTTTGTCTGTGAAATAAATTCTTGGAAAGTCCCTTAGCCTTAATGTAGGGAGGAAAAGGTCAGAGAGGAAAGATATAGGAAAAGGGAAATAATTAATTTAGAACATCATTTATTTTGCTCTCATCCTCCTCACTTATAAGAACTTATACCAACTTCCCCCCAGAAACCAGTGGTCAAGAAATATGCCAGACAACATTAAAACTTCTGCATGTTCAATGGGACATTCAGTGACGTGGGAAAAAGAGTTTCAGCTAAAACTGTGTTACACCTAAGAAAGCCTTTGGTCATGTTCTGTGGAGACACCTTTAAACACCACAGCTGCGCTGCAAGAATCTACAATACCTGAACTACAGCCCTCACTTTCTACTATCATGTAAAAAAACCAAAAAAATCACCCAAGATGAAGCCACTGAAGTTTGGCTATTCTTTTACCTGGATGAAAATCCTTAGTTTCATTATTATTCACGAAATTGTTATTCACAAGGCAGAAAAAGTTTCTTTTCTTGTGTTTTGCTATTGGAGTTTTTTTTGGTTGGGGCTCTTTTACAGTTTACAGATTAAAATTTTATGGCTCATTTGACAAGTGACTACTTGGCATTATGAACATTTTCACTGGAAATATGAGAGGATTTCATTAGAAACATTGATACTGAAAACAGCTAATGAGGGATGAAAGAGGAAAACACTTTAAAAGAGGAAAACACAATAAGTAGTACTGAGAAACAAGCAATTACTTGGGGGAAAAAAACCAAAACATTAAATATATGGTCAGAACATTGAATATCAGTTTAGACTGTGGCATATTTTATGCCTCTCAGTAAATATTGCCCAAACAAAGGGTCTGAGGCTCCTCACCTGCAAAGGCACTCGCAGAGCACATCTAAACAAGTGATGACTGAGCACCATCAATCAGCTCAGCCCAGTGATCCATCAGGATCTTGGTCAGGTTTGCTCCACAGGTACATTTCAACAGTTCTTACTCTGGCTCACTTGCACTGAAAAAAGGTTACACTTACTAAGGAGAGTGTGGAGTGTCAGAAACAACCAACCAACAAACCAAAAAAGCCCAAGCAACTACCCCTCCAAGCTGAAGATGGCACAGTAAACTGGACTTCTTGTCCTCTGATTCCTTGGCTGCTGTCTGGCATAGAGAACATTCACCCTCACCAGAGAACAAACAGCAACCACAACCATAAACTGACTCCAAGGATTCTCCCTATAATTCACCACTCTCTGCACTTATTTTATGCTTAATTACTGTCTCCATAACCTGTTAATCAATCACATAGTTGTGTAAGATATCTTTACCCTCTCCCAAAAAAATATATTGGATAACTCCATAACCACTTAAGGGAGAAAGTCAGTGGCTTACGTCATTCTGAATAACTGAGGTGACCACACAGGGAGGTTTAAAAAAGAAATGTTTACATCTATTCTATGTCATGCTAAAACAAACACATTTCTCCCATTGGCAGGAACTGGAGGACACCCAAAGGTCTGGGGTTTTTTCCTCCACTGAGTATGTAATGATCATTTTTTCTTTCACTTTCATGTGCAACAGAAAATTCCTGCCTGTTTCACATCTAGTATGCATATAAAAAAGAATCCCAGCTCTAAGTGATATTGGAGCAGTAATATTGTTTTTAAATTTGACTTTCCACTTTTGGTCAAAGTCCAGAATAACCCAAACTAAGCTTTTGGACCACTGCATGTGGCCCTGTGGAAATGGCACAATCTTACAAGCAGTTGCTATCACAAAGGAAGACAAAACTGATGGTTAGGGACTTGCATTGTGCAGGCAACAGAATACAGAGAGGTTACTATTTTAAACTGATGCAGCAGAAGCATAGGCAGCAGAATTTGGTGAAATTACACACTGACAGCAGCTCTTGACTGCTTTTGTCAATATATCTTGCAGTTCAAGTGTGGTGTGTGGAACTATATATAACTGCTTTGAAAGACTGCACTTGTTTCATATCCTAGCATCATACAAATGTAGGGGTAGAAACAAATGTGCATGCTGCAGTTGTGTGGGGCGCTTTCTTTGCAGAGTTACTGCCACTCAGCTGAAGCAGCATTTGACACAACACAGACCCAATACATTTAGCTTAGCCTGACCCCTCTTCTTTTCATTCTCCAGGCTTAGTTTTTTTGGAGTGCTCCTTCTACATTTTAAGTGAATCACAGAATATGCTGAGTTTAGTCAGTGGCTTCCTCGAGAACTCTTGTCCATTATAAAAACCTTACAGCCTGCAAGGGACACAAGCATTCCTATGTGATGGCCACAAAGAGCACATGCTCCATAACCACAGCATGGGCAAAGTAAAGCTCTGGCTACAGAGTTGTACAGCAGAACAAAGGTTACTCCAAGGACCTTGTTGGAGGACAACACTTGGACAACACTTCTTTCCAATTGAGCATTCTATCTCACACTTTGAGATGGTACACTAGGATGTACGGTGGAAATTGGGGGATGAATATTTCAGTGCAGAAAACACAAGTAGACGCCAACATTCACACTCCTCCAAGATACCAATCCTGCTGGCAAAGGCATTTCTGAGAATGCATGAGCATGAAAGCCTTTCTGGCCAAATCATGTGTTAGATACTCCAAAAATTGAATAATGAATACAGGAAAGCTCCTAGGGAAGTAAAACCTGCAAAAAAAAAAGGGTTGAGCTGAATTCATCAAGATCTAAGTTAAAGCCTGAGGAGGGGTTTAACTTGGTCTATTAGGATGTGATTGCAGTTTGTGAAGACTGCCTGGTGACAGTGTAATAAAACACAACGCAAATTTGGACTAAGAAACATTTATGTAAGAAGAAAATTCTTTATCTTCTCCAACTATAAAGCTAGTCTTTACCATCTGTTTCCTGGTTTAGTTAAGTTTTGGATTTTTACTCTCTCTCTTGTTTAATAAGCACCAAGAGTATGGAGCATGTTGCTTGTAAAACAAGCTCTGCTTATGAGGAAGGAAAAGTTATTGGCTCATTGATTAGCACAAAATTAGTATAATACTCTCAGTACTGTGTTCACCTCTGTTGGTCATCCAGAATTCAAACACCGATTAATTTAATTGTCCGTAATACTAGAGGAAACACATGGCTTGGAGAATTGTCCTGCACTCTGTCTCTACAAGCCATTAGTGTTCATTTTTAAGTCTCACTTCCTCTCACACATAACCATCCAAAATAGGACTTTTTTTTTTTTGCAATGGTTATGTAAGAGAAACCAAAGGTATTGTCTTTTACATGTTCTACAGACTTCAACAGAAGGCTGCTCAATACTTCAAAAGTGCATGATCTCCACTATACATGTATGCATGAGTACTAAATATTATTTTTAATTTTTGTGGGGTTTCTGATTTTTTCAACTAACTGCATTGTTTTGCCACCATGACAGTATATTCAGAGTATTGTGGAGCACTGTACCATTGCAGGATATCTGGAAATGTACATGGTACTCATTAGGGAAGTCAGCCTAGATACAGTTTTTGACTGGATAGACAGACATACCTTCCACATCAAGAGATGAGCCAAGTTTTTGCATAAAAGCAGAATTTTTTGCAAGTTAAGCCAGAAGGATATCAGCTGTGATTTATTTCTAAATATGTGGGACTTTTTTTTACCCCTAAACTGTAGAGCATCCTCTATATTCATTATACACAGTAAGAGGTAAAGCATGATGGCCCCCATTCATTTTTAAAGTACAGAAAACACAACATTGAAGATGAGCAGAATTTCCATTTTAAAAGTCTTATTTAGACAACACCTTTAGAACAGTTCAGCCTTTTTGAGGCTGGACTATACTACACCACAGAGGCTACAATATGGTAGTTTCAGCCCTTTTCTTGGAGGCAGGACCAAACTGTTGTAGGGTTCAGCTGCACAGCAGCAGCCCATGTCTAGTACAGACTGCCATCTCGGGGAGTAGAGTGGCAGAAGACAGACATATCTGCTTTGATCAGAAAGGCCCAAACCAGTCTCCCCAGTCATTA
This sequence comes from Peucedramus taeniatus, assembly GCA_013400575.1. Classification (NCBI taxonomy): domain Eukaryota; kingdom Metazoa; phylum Chordata; class Aves; order Passeriformes; family Fringillidae; genus Peucedramus; species Peucedramus taeniatus. The sequence goes on along the minus strand of WBNO01019866.1, from coordinate 275,151 downwards.
ATGAGTTATAATCAAACATAATTAATTGAGAAGTGAATGAAACACCCTGTCTTTCTCTGTGGGGCTGTAGCACAACTTCATCAGCTCTTTGCAGCAGAATGGTGACACCTTCATAGACAGAATTACAGTGTGTTTTTAACATCCTGTTACCACATATGATTCCTGCCCCAGTCCTAAGTGCAAACTAGCATTTAACTTCCCTCTTTCCTCACCAATTATTAAATACAAATCCCTCTTTTCAGCAAGACCAAAGGAGTAGAGGCTGTCGGCAATGTATCATCTACAAAAATAGTTAGTCTTATAATTAGAAGGCAATACAAAATCTTATTTTCTTTTCATTTAACTAAGCTGTGCCCAATACTTCAATACAGGAAGGTACAAACTCTATCTGTTTAAATGTAAAAATATATACAACTATATTTAACATTTAAATAACTTTAAACACAACTGTTTGCATACTAACAATCATATGTACACTCCTTCTTAAACAATACCTCTTTAATATCCTCCTCTTTTGTTAAACAAGTTTTATTTTCCTCCCAAAATACCAAATGCTACTTTAAAATTCTGGAGGGGTAAAAATTAGAGCTATATAGAAAATAGCAAGATGTCTTACAATTGCAGTGTATGATAGCACATATTTTTCATAAAAACAACACATCATTCAAAATCTGAACCACTGTAAAAGTTCTTGTAAGTCCAACAGAACTGTCTTTAAAGGGTTACTTTGGTTAACAGCAAGTCATTCTTAAACAATTAAAGAAAAAATATATCTTCTTTTACCACCTCTAAAGATGCATTTCCTTGGCATGTTGTAGCAATCCATATACCTTTACAGATGAGCACTGCAGTTGTTCAGTGCTCCTTATTTGTACTGTGATTTCAATAAAATAGGTTATATATATAAGGTTGGATTAATTTATAATTAAATTAGTCCAACTTCCTAAAATCTCTGAATAAGAGAACTCTCTTCCTAAGACTTCATAGGAACTCTCGATATCAGAGAAAGAATGGTAACACTACTACTTCTTCCTCACAAGGCTGATCTCATGCAGTACTTGAAACAGCATCACCAAGTTGCACAAAACTGCTGTTTCCCTGCTTATTTTCCCAGTCAGGAGAGTGACAACTTCTGTGAGCTCTGCAAACTCTGACGCCCAGCCAATTGCACCAGTCTCTGAGCATTCAGACAACTAAAGTGCCACTACACTTCACAGTAATGCAATGCTTTCCTGTGAGTCATTACACATTTTCCAGGTCATGTGTGGTCTCTACCTCACCTACTGAAATTTTACTCATTTCCACGGGAATAAACACCTTCAGTTTTTGGCCAGGAAGAGGAACTTGATCTTTCTTCCCTCCTTGCGCTATGAAACCCCTTGATCCATCAAAAATTACAAACAAAAAGGCTAAAGTGTAAGATTCTCCAGGAAAAGAATACTGCATTAGTCACTGTGAGTCAGTTAAGATGCAAAGTAGAGAAGTCTGACCGACGAGCAAAGGCACTTGGTAACAGCACTGGGGACAAGTCAGTGAGTCAACAATTTCAGTCTCGTGAACCAATTGACCAGCAGCGAGGGCTCTGCCGAGGAGGATTTTGTGGATGATGTAACCGATGATTTTTTAGCACCTTCTTCTTGAAAAGGAATTGTCGCACTGTTGTGGAGGTCTGTATTCATAAAACACCTGCTGCCTCGAATATAATCCGTTCCCCTCACTAACTGCTTGTCAGACACTGGCCTGGAGAGGGGGTGCTGCGTGGAGGGGCTTTCCTCAATGATTGGGGGTATCCTTTCATTGCTGAAGTACCTGCAGAGGACATCTTCACCTGCACAAACAGGAGAAGGAAAAGCAATTATTGCTGACTTCAAAACCCTCCATTAACGTTTTCTATTTTTATAAAAGTATTCTGGCTACACTTCAAAAACCTAGATCTGGGGTTTTGTTCATAAAACACCTGGACATAAGCATAATCAATAGATTCACAGCCTTTTGCATCTTTAATGTTTTTTAAGTAATGCAAATAATGAAATAAATCCATACACAGAGGAGACACCATTTGACTCTTATATTCCAGATTCACACACACCAAAAATGATGATACAGCCTACCTCCATGCAAATCATTGTCATAGGTGATATGTAACAACTCTTCTAATGTTCTATTCAAAATGAATAGGACTCCAGAGTTGAATCCATAAACTTCTCAATATAACTCATGAGTAACTTAGAAGCTACTAATATTCCTCTGGACAAGAGAAATTAATTTTGCAGGTGAAGATGTAAGCACTTCCCTCCCTGGTTTTGACCACTGATTCATGATGCTTTCTCTGTTTTTATGCTTCCCTAGCGTAACCTGACCAGGGCAGCTGCTGCTAAAGAAATCCTACTGAACTACACAGGCCTTTGGTTCTGATCCAACACAGCTTAAATACACGCATGCAGCACTTAGATACATTTCAAGCATTAAGAAAAGGCAACACAAAACCCAAGGTAAAACCAAAATAAAAAACCATACACACAAAAACCAGCCCTGCCACCTGGTGATCACTCTGTTAGTATCTCTCCAGGTTGATGTTTCTTGTTACCAACTTCTACTTTTACCTGAAAATAATAGAATCTAGCTTTGATTTTACCTAGAATTAGACATCAGCTTTCATAACTGGTTCCAAGAATAAACTAGTCATCCTTATTTCCTACTCTAACAGGACTCAAATAGTCTTTCAGATGCAGAAGAGGGTGGGAAGAAGACAGTGTGGGAAGTAAAAAATGCCATTCAACCGAAAACAAAATGTTATGAGCTTCTGTCTCTCTCCCATTCAGTAATGCCTGCAGAATGTGTTCCTTTCTAACAGCAGTAGCAGTAAAAAGCAGCTCCTAAAAGGCCCTACATTTTACATTTTGTGAACAAGCTTGCTTCTTCAACAGCCTCCACAGTGAGCTAAACAAAAAGACTTAGCAAAAAAGTAATTTCATGATGAATATTAAATATTAAATATTTAATTCTACTAAAGGGAAAGGGCTGTGTGCAAAAGCAAAATGGTAAACCTGTGCTATAAAGTCACAAGTACAGATCTCCTCTAGTCATTCCAGCTAACTTTTAATGCTCACTACAAGTCTAAGGCAGAAGATCTGAGTCCCATCACTGAATAGCCTCATGAATTCCACAGTTACCATCTGGCATGCCTGCTAAACCCAGCAATGGTCACCTTGCAACAGTTCAGCAATATGCAAACCATAATCCTCCATTCCTAATTTAAACACTTTCATGTAGTTCACCCCAAGGAAATTTTGGAGAGGAAGAGAATGAGGGATAAACCCTAAAACCTTGCCTTTTCTCCCTGATCCTCGTGGCCTAGAGAAGGGTTCTGCAGCTCCTATCCAGCTTCCATCAGCAGGCATTGACAAAGGACGAGGTTTTCCTAGAGACAACATAGAAGGTTATGAGGAGTTACATAAAGTTGAGGAAACCCATTTTTAAATATTTTTGCTTTTCCCAGTTAAACAAAGGGAGAGATAAGCAATATGGAGAAAAAAAGAATATTTTAAAACACTTCCACTGGTGACATATAAGAAATCAGTGCACTGACATGAAACAGCCACCCTCTTGCTCATTTAGAGCAGGAGTGGACATAATGTTACAACCAAAACACATGTGGAAATGGCATTCTGTAGCAGCAGGCCCCAGCTGAATGATATTCATTACAGAAATAACAGCGTTTAAGAGAAATTATTTCAGATGTAGAATTTCAGATGTGGAATTTCACATTCACAATTTGTACAAATGGCCTTAACATCAATCAAGTCTAACAAGCAGTTTTCTAAGACAAATCATTTCAGTCTGGTCAACACCCTTATCACAACAGTGATAACAAGAGAGGAATGAACTCACCGTAGGACTGTGTTTTTTCTCTCATCTTGGCTGGCAGGATATTTACTTCCATGGGATACCCAGGCAGCTGATCTGAATCAGCAATAGTAAACCTTCGCCTTCGGCTCTCCTGATCCAGAAAAGAATTGGGAGACTCGGCGCCCTTGGACCCAGGTAGTGGCTGACTGCGTTTGCTGCCTCCTCCATACACAAAGCTCCCCTTTTCATCTCTGAAAGGACATGTCACTGCAGTTAGTGGCTTGAAAGAGTTTAAAGCTACAGACATGAGTAGGCTTGAAAGATGCTTCTAGCAGCAAGTCATGCTCGTGACAACTGGCATTGTGCTGCAAACAAGTTGGAAGAAACCCCCAGGAAAGTCAGGTGATAGAAGACTTCATTATATTTAACAAGGAGAAAATAAAGCTACCCTCCTCATGCTAATTTACTCTTAACAAGCCACTAATTTAACACACTGAGAAATTTAGAGGCTCCACTCCTGCAAAAGATTTTGCTAAATGAGACCTTTCTGTCCTGAGGGCATCAAAGGCCCTGATTTGCTGCCTGCACAGTACATAGCTGTGACTCAGGAGTACTACATAAATTTATCCATCTCTGTATGTGTAATGGCAACATCTATTACCTCCATCTGAGTGTCTCTGCCTTTCAGTCATTATAGGAGTCCAATACCTGTCACTGAATATTTACCACCTTCTCTCTCCCTCTTTGAGAGTTTCAGTAACAGATTCATAGTGTGTGTGTATATATATATATACACACATATACGATTTTGATTAAATTCTACAAGAACTTTTGGAAGAGAAGCTACCCTTCAAGTTAAGACTTGCCCGGAGGTTTCTTCCCCTTCCTACATGTTACAATCTTATTGCTTGAAGGAACCATTAGCCAAGTCAGGCATAAAACCACATAGCTGACTGCCTAAGCACAGAATACCCCAGTATTCATAGCAGTCCCTGGACAGCACATCCCATTTGTCCAGCTCTCCAGCAAGAACAATGCTACAGCTCAGTGAATAGGAAGGAGCAATTTATGGAGATGCAGAGACCACAAGTTGCACTCAAGTGTTACATCAGAAATGTATGTACGTGGAGAGCTCTCCTACACCACCACCATGTGGAGACTGTGCCATGGGGAGGGAAAGCAAACACTGCTCTCTGATTCCCAGTATGGGGCAGAGGAGATCCGTGGCAGGAAGGAAAGAGAACAGGATGATGAGGGGGGGAAAAACAACCATCACACAAATGCACCACAATTTCAAGAGAAAAGCAAAACACACAGAGGTCAAAATAAATTACCAAACAGAAGGCAAAAGAATTGTCCTTTCTCCTCTTCCTGCCTGTCATAGCTTCTTACATTTGCTTTCTTTAAAAGTCAAAGTCAAGATGCCTTTCCCTTTCCACACATCATCCAGGATAAGTTTTACAGCTCATATTGCAATTTCCTTCCTTTTCTACAGGGATTCAGGTCTAAAGCCATTTGAAGCTCAATATAATTTTGTGTCTCTTTAGGAAAGATAAACAAAATGTTTATCATGGACATAATTCACCAATGTGCTTGATATTTAATGATTTGAAGAAACGGCTAAGGCATTCATCTGCTAAATCTATACGCTTGTTATTATGCCAAAAGATTTAAAGATTTGAGGTTTTTTTAATAAGAATTGAGCATGTGTAACCATAAAAGCAAGGCAAGAGCAGGTCAAGGTGGGCCCGACTTAAGTAAAGAGACCCTACCTCTGCAAGCCATCCCCCAGTCCTGCCGCAAAAACTGCAGTAATACCACCTCTGTCTCTGTATCAGCCCTTACATGACAGGAGGCAAGTGGCCTCCCACAAGGCCTGCAGCAACAGGTCACAGTTTCTGTGCTGGGCTACTTACATGTAACCTAAAATGTCAGGGAAGGCCAAGAAGCAAGCCTGCCTTTCACATCTTGCATGAAAACGCTTTTTTCCATCACATTCCCAAATCAGCTGGCAGGGCTCTGACATGAGTCAACATGGACTTGAGAAGAAACAACAGTCAGCCTTACCATACACACCACTCCCCCTCCCACTGTGTATACAGGTCTGCATTTTTATAGCTTGCACCACAGGATAAAAAAATAAGAGTTGATGTATTGCCTCTCCCTTCCCTTCAGTGGGAACATATTTCTTTCAAACAACTTGCAAGTTTAAAAATTTAACGTGATAGGCGTCATTTAACATTCTTTTCTATCCTAACTCCCACAACAGTTACTCAACTTGCTAAAAAAGAAAAAAATCCAACAGTGAAAAATGTTAGGGACAAAAATTACTTCTTGCTGTGTGCAATTGGATATAAACAGTGTCAGAAAGATAACTCCACAACAAAACCAGAGATGACATTGCTGTCATGTTCTGGGAACAACTCTGCCCTCTGTGGCACACAATAATCCTCCAGTAATAAAATCTGTTATAATCCTGGTAGTATACACATTTAGGCATAAGTTTAAGCAATCCAACTCATTTAGGCAGCTAGAAGAAAGTTTGAGATTTGCAGCTTCCTCAAGCTAATCTGCATAGAGCTCTAACAGCTCAGAAACAAGTGCAGTGAAGGAGGTTTCTGTTGAGTGTTGCAGGTTTGTTTGCATACCGAGGAGAATACGGAACAGCTGGTGGAGGGGGTATGTACAGATCCAAAATGGCTGGCTTCTCCTTCTTCAGTGAGGTATCCACGGTGCTTTCTAGTGACTGAGTTGAAGCTGGTGGAGGACTGGTCTGAAATGTTAAACAGCTATCAAACATCTGAACATTCATTTATCATTCACAAAAAGATAATTTAATAATCGATAGCATCATTTTCATCCCCTAGCGAACTACTATCTCTGTGATATACAGACACTTCAAAAACTCTTAGAGTCCACATTTTCCTCCACCCCCAGTCTTGGCTAGCTTTACAGGCCCTCCCACATAAGTCCTATCATGGGTAATGCATTGCTCAAGAATATTTTGCTCTTTCCAGTTCTATTTTTCATGTAAATTCCACAGACAAAAAAAGCAACTGAGACAAAACCCCCTCTTCTATATTCAGATGCATTAAAAGAATGCAATTTGTTTAGTACATATATGATTAGCAAGCCTTGTGAAGCTGGCATATGCTACCTTTATTCCATACACTCCAATGCCTGGGGCATAGACAGGAAAGTTCACCATAGATTGGAACAATGGATATAAGGGCCAGGGAAGCAAATTAAAAATAGATTTGGCATTGCTCATCTTTGCACCTCACTTCTGTATATTCACAGCATCTTTCTAGGTTCTTGTCTGCCTACAGGAGAGAAAAGGTTTCAAAGACCTTTCTTCTCCAGTCACTCCCTCCCCTAAGGAAACACTGCTGGGCATAGCCTATAAGTCAGCCCACCTCAGCTCTTCACAGTGGTATGATGCCACAAAAACAGGACACATGCATTGGTGAAAGGAAAGATGAACACGTAGTCAAGTATACATTTTCTACCCACTTTGAGAGAAATCTGCCTTCTGCAATTGCCCAGCAACCAAGCCTTGTTTAAACAAGTAGTTTAAATAATTTTTTGAAAAAAATACTTTCTCCCCCTTCACTAGACTGAAAAGAGGACAAATATATGGAATAGTCTTAAGCTATTTCACCAAAAACATATTACTGTGATAAATAGAGAAAGCATTTATTTATTGCTCCATGCTGATGAATTCCATATTATCAGCTGTTTTGCCTCAGATAAGTTCTCCCAGTGGCACACAGACTGATTAAAATATTCAGCACACCTAGCGCCTTTGTGTACTAAGAGAGCATTATCTGGTAGCAAGGAAAAAAAAAAAAAAAAAAAAAGAAAAAAATAAGAACATTTTCCCTTTTATCTAGGAACCATAGGAGGACAACCATTTCACCAAACCTGCCCTGACGTGAGTACTTAAGTACTCAAACATGAGTACTCTGGGGCATTTCTGGGATTTTTCTTTTTTTCTAGCTGCAACCAAGGCACTCCAATCCTGAGATCAGAGTGGAGCTGGCAGGCTCTCACCTGCACCAAGGGTGGTTTCCAGCGCAGGTTCTTCAGTGGAGCAGGAGTGAAATGAAAAGAGCCAGTAGGACGTTTCTTAAGCAGCAGCCTAACTCCAGCAGGATTCTCTCGCAACTTTGCCACCAGATTTTTTAGTTGCCATCCAACCTGGAAGAGAATGAAGACATCTTTTATTCATCATTTCTTTTCTGAAAGCAAACAAACAAGAAAAACTCAAATCCCCCAAGTCAGACTCTTTGTTTTGACATGAACCACAAAGAGATAAGGGATCCAAAGAAGCCATCTTAAGAATTAAAAAAAAATTTGGAAAGCTCTTTGTTTTGCAAGATTCTTAATTTTCTTTCCAAGTTCTCTACTTAAGATGCAAACTGAATACTGAGATATCAAGCAGTGCTCTTTATACCTCAGTTCCAGTCCTAGAAGGACACATGGATATGCTCAAATTGACTAACGGGGATTCACAGTGAACTACTTTTGTCATGTTTCTTTCTCACATTGAAAGGTATTGCCTAATGTGCTAAGCAAAAATGCAATCATTACATCCAGATTCCCAGATGCAAATGATTGGACAATCATTTGCAAATTACTTGGGGGGCTTTTCCGTTTCAGTGGATTGTAATGAGGCATTTTAAAACAGGTCTTAAATGCAACATGAACTATTTTAATATGATGCATAAAGCACTTAAGCATGAAATACTGCATATTTATCAAAATATTGCAAAAAAAATTGTCTTGAAAATAAAATGTTTAAAAGCCTCAGACATTTCACCAGGAAAACATCAGAACTGCCTCCTGACCCCGTCCATTCAGCCCCTGTGGTGCACTGCAAGGGAAGCTACTCACCACAGTTTGCCGATTAACCTGGATCACTTCATCACCAGCGTGAATCTTCTGGGAGCGATCAGCAGGAGACTACAAAGAGGAAAACAAGAGTCATGTGCCGCAGCAGGTCTTCCTCCCTCCCACAACAACCCCCACCAATCTAAGTCAAAGGTTACATCAGCATTGCTCTTCACTATACATAATTTTCACATCTGCTGATGACTTGAGAAATGTAAATGAATTAATTGAATTATTTATTTTTATGCTGGGAGAACTAAATGGGAAGAGAGAAGGCATAGCCTCCATCTGTTAGAAGCCAAATTGTACTTAAGTCACGGGACAGTCTCCACTCTCCTTTTCCCTCCAGTTTGTACTATAGTTTTAGACAATAAGGGAAGAGGACTGACGAGGATTTCTGCCCTAACACAACAACCATCTTAAACAACTTTTAAATAAATGTGTATTTATTTAAAAAAATACATTAAGACTTCGGACGTACAAAACAAAGGAGCGAAACTCCTCCAATCCACAAGATAGATCCTCTGCACTTTCTCTTTTTGTTTCCCAATATAAATAAAAGCTTCTGATTTTAATTTGAAACTGCCTGCCTGAATTACCAAAGTCAGCAGATAAAAATACTTGGATAGACAGGTATTTTTCAAATACCTATCTAATAAAAATACACCTTAAAATACAATTTTCTTGGAACAAAACCTAAGCTCTGGGGAGCCGTTAGTAAGAAAAAGATAAATATGTCAATATTTAGATTTATCAACAGCCTTTGCTGCAGTTATTAAAAACACTCTCACTACTGTAACACACCAACTCCTACCAGCCTTGACAACACCCAAAGCACACAGACATGCTACCTTGGTACATGCTGTGCCCTGGTCACAGGACAGCAACTCCTCCCATTCCCTCCACCCCATGAGTAACCACCAGGCAGCAGGCCAGCTCTTCCTAGTGACTCCAGAACTAAGCACAGGAATTAAGGACTCCCTTCTCCACCTCATCACACCTTTAGACCTGAAGTAGCTTTGTTATGAGAAAGAACTACAAGAATAAACAGTGCAACAAAGGAAGAAAACATGGGGAACTTGTGGGAGGCTTCAGCTATCATGAGTAACCCCAACTCTTCATTGTCTTTTTGCTTCCTCTGAGAGGAAATGCCTGTGTGGAAAGCTGCATATATAGGAGTCAATCAAGATCATGAAAAAATGCCGGGCCAGAGTCCAGTTTGTGAAAAACAAAGCCCATTTCAAGCTGTCCTTTGGGTGACCAACAGCTCCTCTGAGGGAGGGTGGGGGACCCTTGCACAGAGAACTCCTGTAGCAAGTGACAGGTCACAGCACTGGGATCACATCATGAGAACACAGGAAAGAGCAAAGTTTAGCTCTAGGTGAACATGACTTGCAAAGTCTCACATAGGATGGCATAACTCAGGCATCCTCTTGGCTGACTCATACCAAATGGACTTCCCCAATTATTCCATGGTTCAGTAATGTCAATTCAGGGGTGCAATTCCATTGCATTCCCATACACCAGCTCCTGGGGATAGCTACTAAAATACCATTCCAAATCTAGCAAGAAAATTGAGCTAAGATCCACTCTGAGTCATCTAAATGATACCACAACATCATAAAGCCATCAGTTGCTCGCAGATCTCTCAGTTGCTTGTCAAGTTCTGTTCCTCCAAAGGAAGGAGTTTCCCCAAAGGAAGAGCCAGTGTTGACAACAAAAAGCAGACACTTAGGTCAACACTCAAAGCCACAGAAGGAATACAGACCCAAAATAAGACCTAAATGCAGAAACAGCTTGTCAACATTACATTCTTTTGCATTTATCAGATGTTAAAATTGCTGCACAAGTAGACGTGGTCTCTGTGGCAGATCCTATACAGAGTTATGCCAGGACAATAATATCAATGCTATAGAAGCTTACACTCTGCACTCTGAACTGCAAGCATAGATTTCCACACTCTCCTGCCTGGTCCCTGGACCTGGCAGGGGAACAATTAGAACCACTGGTTCTTTCCTATTCACAAAAAAAAAATAAAATATAAAAAGCATTGCTGCAAAAGCCAAGTTTCTTTGCTCTTTTTTTTTTCTTTCAGTCACTGCTCCTGGACAGTAGTAGCCTATTTGAAAACACCACAGCATCAGCTGCCAGCCTCAGCTGCTGGCTCAAGGTCCACTCCTTCAAGGGCTGCCCAGAAGGCTTCAATAAACTCTCAGCTGCAAAGGACTGAGTGTACAAATAAAACAAGGAACCACCTGCAGTAAAAAAAACAGTTGCCTCTCTTGCCAACTACATCCTTCCAGCTGACCACTCTTAAAGTCTTACTTGGTCACTTACTAGGGTCTTTTTACCCTGCAAGGTAATTTTGTCATGGCACAGCTCATTGATTTCATTACTCGTTACTGAAATTTAGGTGCACTACCACCTAAATGCTCCCATTAGGGGAGATCGCCTTTGCCAGTGGAGAGCAAATACATCCAAGACTTTGTTAAGCAAGATACCATAAGAGTTCACAACAGCAGATACAGTAACTTATTAAAGCAATTACTTTAATGCCAAGCATTTGAACTAACTTGTGTACCTGCAGAAACTGGTTTAATCGGACAAACAGTGAAACATGCAGGCACAAAATATTTAGAAACTGTGGATAAACAAATGATGGATCACACAGTGTTTAAAGCAGTAATGCCATGCAAGTCATGTCTAAAACAACAAAAAGTGGTAAGTCGAACTAAATCAACGCTGCTGTCTGAGATAATCTACATTTGCTTCACTTACGTTTTCTGTAGTTCCAGTAATTACATGCAATCCATCATAAGTTGATTTGATGTACATTCCCTAAATATATGGAAAAAATGAAAAACAAGTTTAAAGGCAAAACAAACCACATAACTTATCTGATTAAAACACTGTTGGCAGCAGACTAAAAACATTATTAAAACCAGTTAACAATTTGTATATTCTCCCTAAAAAGTGTGTGGTTTAATATTACAACACCTTAAACTTCTTCACAGATCACTTTTAGTGTAACTTACTATAATATTTATAATGAGTTAAAACACAGTGTATGGAATGAGACTTAGAAACACTCTCTGGTTGGTAGTAACTGATGATTTTGCTACCTCAGTCTTTGGCCTTGAACTTTATTTCCTTACTACCCAGCCTGCTCTAGAGAATTACAGGTTTTACTTGGTGGCCACCAGTTGTCTCCAAACAGAGCAGACTCCCACAGGTGGGCTACAAGTATCGCTGACATGTTCTTTTACAGCTTCTCTTGGTAAGTCAATGCACAGACAGCCTCATAACCACAATGTTTACATAAGCACTAAAGTTCCAGCAGAGTAGTTGTGGCTCTATATGCTAATGCTGAGTGTGAACACAAGGACAAACTTGATGAAGTGGGTGTTGACTATAGGAGCACCAAATTAAAAATCATGAACAGCCTATTAACTAATAATTACATAGATTTCCCACAAGAGGTGACCAGCACATTGATTTCATCATTTATGAACAAATACATAACTACTTCTCCTTTCTACATCTGTTGTTTGAAACACTTACACTGAGAAGTACAGAACTGGATGTTACTCAGAAGCTGAAAGCAGCCTAGCTGCCTGAAGTTACCACACTTTAAAAGTAGGTGGAAAAATAGATGATCTTTTTGACCCTTCCTCTCCAACCAATTCCCTGCCTGTTTTCCTGTCAGTATCCAAGTGGATGCACCCTCCTCCTTGTTTCTTACTTAGGCCAAGCTAGACTGACTCTGCTTCGATGTAGCTTGTGCATTAACAAAAAGGCTCCCATAATTTCAAAAATGCATGACTGATTCAGTCAAATCCACTGGTCTAGGTAAAACTATATAGCACAGTAAGACCGTGCAGCTTTCTCTAAAAATGTTCATTTCTCCTTCCTTCAGGGCCAGGAGTGAATACAAACACATATAACAATTTTAATTCCCTCCAACTCATTCTAACACATCTGTTCCCTAGACAGAAAATCCACCAAGATTTCAAATTAAGTTTCTCATAACCAGCAATCAGCTAAGCAGAATCCATTGAATGAACAAGAGCCAGTAATGAAACATGGCCACCAAACAGTTAAAAATTCTTATTTTTCTGCTAACAGCAAACCTCCAAAATTCTCCCATTCATCTCTATCCTGCTATAAACACACATAAAAAAGCATCTTTCAAAACACAAACATCATTTCTCATTGCCTTCTCCCTTTCCCAGCCCCCACAGAAAAAAAGTGGTTATGGCAACCTGAAAAAATAAAACTACTAGCTTCACAAGCACTTGTAAATTCTCCAATATTCTGGTTAACACACAAACCTTCAACAATTTAGAATCAGAAATTATATTTGGGATCAAGCCTATTAATGTGCTTATCTGTCCCTGGTAGCCACTCCAGCACACCACCTGAAAACTGACCTTCAGGGCTCCTTCTTGTGCCTCTTTCTTTTCCCCACAGGTTACTATTGGTTTTGAAATACCTTATTATAAATACATACTTGCATTGGCTCACAGGGCTACCTATTAAATACTGAGAACAACAGGACACTCCAGAATTGCTTCTTACCAGGCCTTCCCCAGGTTTAATGTTGGTTAAATGGACCTCCTCCAGACATGCACACTGGCTCATCAGTGGGTCTGTAGTTGATCGGATGGCTTTATCACAAATGCCATTTAAAGTCTTGGCCTGCATTGAGAACATACAAAAAACAGTTAGGAAAATTCTCTCCTGGCTTCTTTCTCCTTCAATTTTCAAAAGATATAGAAGAAATGAGTTCTAAAATCACTGAAATCGAAGATTCATTTGTACAGATCTATTCTACAGCATGTTTGCATCCTTACTGCAACACAGAAACGACCTGTTTCCATTAGTGCCACCTTACCATCACTAAGAGAAGCTGACACAGCCTCTGTCTGAAAAAATAAACACACTAAATATAACAAAAAATTGGGTTTGGGGTTTGTTTGCTTTAACCAAAATAGAACTCATTAGAATATTGAAACATTTTGATGATTCCTTGTGGAAACAATTGACAGTTTTTCATGTTGTTCTGTATTTCTGCTATAAGAGTACAACTGGCCATGTGTCACAAAAACTGATGTGCTGGCCATTGACATATCTGCACAAAACCTTACAGTAAAAGGTAGGACCATCCAGCACTTGGGTGCTTCTGCAGTGCTTCTCTCCATTGTGCCTCTGAACTGACCTCTCCTGGAATGCTTACACAGGCAAGGTTCATATTTCCTTTTGACCAAAACATAACTGATCCTAAGCCAACATTATAAATAAAGGCTAATTCTGATCTTGGCATGTGTTTCAGTAAAGTTGGAGGCAGAATGGCTTTGCCTTGCAGAACATGTAACTATCAGAATGTCTAATTAAACATGAAAAAAACAAGAAAAAAAAAGTCAAAACATCTGTGCCCTCTCTACACTCACAAATTTCATTACGTCCCACTGTGTTTTCTGCTTTGACATCAACTGAAACAAGGCTGACATTCAAAGTAGGTTACAAAATCTTAAAGGAGAGGGGAGAGAAGATTAGTACACAGTAGAGTAGTTAGGTATGCACAGTTTGGGAACCTGCAAGGTAAGTCACCTTTCACAAGGGGCTTAAATCCTTCAGTCAAAGTAGTAATGTAATTACAGAATGGGGGGAGCCATGTCATAGGAAGACATTGGTTTGGATTACAATGGTCCCTGGAAACAATAGCTCCAACGTCTTCTGTTTCGTTTTACGTCAGATTTATAGAGCAGCAATAAAATAAATCAAAAACAACATTTAAGTGTGAATGCGAGGAACTGCTCAAACAAGGGAATTCCAAACAACAATACCTACTTCCAGTGTGGGTGTGCACAAATGGAAAAAGAAAGATGCAGAGAACTCCCTTTTACATGATCTCGTTATTTATGAACAAAATTATTTTTAGTTATTGTGCTACTAAATTCCTAAGCATCTATGAGCTACCGGAAGGCCTTATCAAAGAGCACAGCCTGGTTCAAGTCAAAAGCAGGAAGCAATGATTAACTGTTACAAAATATAAAAAGCATTCCATTACACTCTGTGTTTGGTCACAAGGCTGCTTCAAACAACCCTAGAAACTCAAGCTCAAGTACAGAGCCAGAGCTTCATTTCTGTGGCAGGGCAGTTCTTTTACATGAAGAAGCATAAGGCAGAGTGTCTGCTTATTAAGGCACTAAATTCACCTCATAGGCATAATTGGTTTATTTAGCCTGTGATCATTTTACAGGACTAGTCCTCCCTTGAAAATTTGAGGTTAAATTCTCTTGGAAATATAGCTGTGTAATGAAACTTTAAGGAATACTTGACTATATGCTATCCATCTGCTGAAATTTCAGTGATTTCCTCTACAAGAAAGAATATTCACAAAACAAGTCATAGTAACATTTACTTGTATGATATGCTTGTGCATTTGGGACTGAAAAGCTGTTGTCAACAAACTCAGCACAGAAGCAACCGAAATGAATGTGAATGCAGACAGCTGAGTTTCAACAGAAACATAAACTTACCACAGTCTGGACTTTATCTTCCATGTCAGCCACAGTGCAATCCTAAAAATAAAACAAGAACAAAACCCCTACATTAACCAATAAACATGGAAACAAATCATCTCTGAAAACACTACAAAACTTCCATTTTAACCTCAAATAGAAATAGAGTTATTCACGCTGCAGGGATTAGTCAGATTAGTTTCACCCAGTAGGGCTCAAAAGGACTATTAAGCAACTATTTTCTGGCCCTGGCAGAAAGCAATAATGAACCTTGAAAACTAAGAGAATGTGGGATTCAATTACAGCCGCTGACTTTTCCAGAAAAGCAGAACCTTGCACAATTAAATCAGATTCTCAGAAGGCCCGGCAGATGTGTTTGCCTTACATTGATAAACCCCGACTCAGGTAACTCCTCTGCCCCAGGCATCAAAACAGATCTAAAGCATACTGTTTAAAAATAGAAGAGAAAGTGATTTTCTAAAAAATATGCTATCAATGACATTCCTGAAGGGCAGAGAACTGCACACAAGGCGTTATTTACATAGTCCAGGTATAAAAGTCTTTGAACTGAAACAAGTTCATGTAAAAACCTACAGAAGTCATCACTGTTTTCTGCAAGAAGTGCTGAACTGGAGAATGATACTATTCTCAAATTAAAAAGTTAAAACAGCACATAAATAATAAAACAAGATATACAATATCTACAAGGAGAAAACCCCCAAGCATTTTAATAAGCTTAAGAAGGAGTCATGTTGGAGAAGTTTGTGGAGGATTTTCCCCTGCTTTTCTCTGCTAAATACATCTGCACAAATCAATAGTAAATGCCATCTATCATCACGCAGCCGAAAATGCTCAATATCGCAAAGTCCTTCTGCTCCCACTCATTTCTGTTTATACTGTTTATTATTTCAGCCCTAATGTTTGACACAGAACTTTAGGTGGAGTAAAATCCTGTCTTTGAATCTATATAGCTATGATTAAAGGTAACTAGAATCTTCTAGCAATCCTGCCTTGCTTTATTATGATATGCTTTTATGCATCATTTATGATTATGCAGAGCAGCATCAGTTCCATGAGAGCCACTCTAGCCTCCTCTTCACCATTAGAACTGACCACCTGTTTCTGTAGTCTATACCTTAATAAGAAATACTTTTGAAGTCTAAAAACCTTCCTAAAGATTTTTCAGCTGTATCTCTTTTCCACATCAGACTATTCTAGCATATGTGCCCCATCCCAGGACAAAACAGTGTTGGCTGGTTCTTCCCCCATTAATGCTTTTCTCATATGCACCAACCCCATCTTTTATTATAGCTCATATCAAATTGGCAGAGAAGTAGTCTGATGTTTTTTAAAAGGCCAGGGTTGTTAATCACAACTTCCATTCCCCTGCCATCAAAGGCTGACCTAACAGAAAGATTAGACACTCTTTTTAGCAGCTTTATTAATACATTCAGCAATCTCCTATCAGTTCCTTAGCACTCTTGGGTGAACACCATCTGCTGCTAGAAACATGAACTGTTCCACTGTACAATCTGCACATCTGTAGCTGTAAATCACTGAGTTTGGGCAATTGCACACGGAGCACCCCAGCAAGAAGGGCACTGAGCAGCAGGCATGTGCACCTTGAGGCACCAGACACCATCCCTCCACAGTGACATCATTGGGTGCCATCACAGCTTGACAACTCAGGATGTTTCTGTCCTTTGACATCATCCCTTCAGTGTGGGGAGGGAATCACTCATGCCACAGGGCATGGTCCTCTAGAGTTCAAACATTAGATGGGCACAGAATAATGGTTATGAGCAAGTTTGGCAGTCACTGAAGTGTGCACACAGTGCTTCACAGCCACAGCAAAGCCACACTCTCGGAACAGGCTCAAAAACAGGCAGCATTATTCAGAGACCAAAATTATGTCAACTGCCAAGATTGTCATGGCTGCTACATATCCTTTTAGCTATTACTTATACAAGCACTCATCACACAGCTGGTAAATAAATTTTTGAAAAATACTGTGGTCTTGCAGTAGTGGCAGAAGCAGTCTGGCTTGTGGGATCTGTATTATAAAGGTGGCAGTTCCTTCCATTACATGCAGCATTTCCCATTTGATGGCTAAAACATCCTGCATGGGACAAAATCTACGGAGTCTGCAAACATAGGTATAAAAACCAATGGAGCCTTATTTTTGTTTAGAGTTAGCACTGATACCTGTTTTTCAACATGCTTCTTGGAATGATCTTCAAATGCAGATCAACTATTTCAAAGACTAACCATCTTTCCAGTAAAGCTCAAGAAAATAAGAGCAGCCTTTGAGCTGCAGTCACTTAAGGTACAGCCAGCAATACCAAAATTGACAATTAAATTGAAGAGTAGGGGGAACAACAAAAAAACCCCATGACTCAGAAATACAGACAACTGAAACTGACCTTCATGGACATTCAAAGTTAGAAGTAAGCTCTCATTCCCAGAACTGCCTTCCATTAGCACTCATCACAAAGCACATTATTTCCCCAACACCTCCTTTCCTTCCCTTTGGAAAGCAGAGAGGAAAAGAAATCAGCTGACCTTTTGAACAGTAGTGGTGAGGTCCAAGCAGAGCTGAATGATTCTGTTCTTCATTGATGAAAAGTCAGCAATACCTGTAAATGGGGTCCTACAACAAGAGAAAATTCCCCTTAGATTGAAGGGACCAGCCTTCTCCCATCCTGCCTTACCAGTGAGGAAGGGCATATGAAATTAAGTACTGCAACTCTGACATTGACACAGGAATGTGGATAGCTTTACAATGTAAATATTCCTGACTACATAGTCCTGCTCCACTCCTGCACCAAAACTGGGAATTTTCTAGCCCTGTCTTTGGGTTTACCAGCGAGTAGACCTCCAACTTTCTGACCGGACAAGCAAAAAACAATTCTCTAAAAGAAGAAAATTAGATTTTCACATTTTACACACAGAGGTGCAGTGAGACTTAGAGAAAAATCATTACAGACAGGGCAGCTTTAGGACCTGAAGAGTCCTCCCTCTGACCTTTTAGACAGCTGCAAAACCTAGAAGTGGGGTTGAGAAATAACCATAGCAGGTCTGGAAATGGACAAGCCAGCAATTTTGATGACTGTGAGTTACAGAAAAAAATTTAGAGTGAACTGCCAGCAAAAAAGTGAGAGGAAAGGACCAGGTGAAAGGCACAAAGTGTTAATATCACTGTCTGGACACAGATCAAGTCCTTGCTTGAGAGCAGGATAAAGGATAAAAGTGCACCTTGCTGCCAGTCCCTCTGCAGTTATCCTCCTAACTCTCCTTTCTCAGGCAAGCAAGCATGGGCTTTGAGAATTTATGTTCATCTGCTATCATGGACGGCACCCCTGCCAGCACCTGACCTGCTGCAGCTGTAACAAAATAACTCTGGCTCTTTCCAAGAAAAAAAAAAAAAGGAAAAAAAAAAAGAGAGAAAGCTAAACAGCAGAAGGATAATCTCTCCCACTGCCCAGTTTTCAAATCACATAGCTAAGGCCATGATTTCAGCAGAACATTAAAAAATCTTTCAGGAAGGGATCTGCCAATGACAAGTAATTTAGAAGCTGGGAAAACCATGTGTGTGAGAAACTGACCTAAAAGGGAACACTCATACTTTTATAAATACCAGTTTGAGTGCAACATTAACAGTTTTATTGATTTTAGCAAGAGTAGAAGTGCAAGAGTAGATACCCTAGGTTAAATTTATCCACTAGAGGTCTTCTAGCAACACCAAAAGAAGGGGTTAGTGACATCAAGATCTTGACACCCAAACATCTAGCAAAGGCCCTACAAAGAGAAGCAATTCATTAGAGCAGCAAATTAAAATATAACTATTTCATTTTTACCTGTCCAACCACGCAAGCAAGGCTTTAGCAGCACCAATAAGCTCTACAACAGAAGTAAGGAATTCATTGGGGGGCTTGCGAGAGGTATTTCCATCATAACTTGAACTTTTCCTACGGCTGCTGATGTAGTTTTGCAGATTATTGGATGACCCTCGCAGCTTGAGAATCAGGTTCTTCATACTGTCTGTTTCAAGGCCATAGTTCTGCAAGGAACATTATTAAGCTTGATAAATATCCTTGTTGAGTTCTCCTATTTATTATAAAACAAGTTAAAAGCGCACATGGGATGAAAAGTCTTGATGATTTGCACAACTTTCTCATGGTTTTTGGCAAAAAATGCCTTCAAAGATTTGTTCTACACTATAGCCAGTAAAGAATACTTTTGTGGGTGCCAAACCTCAGTTTCTGTCATTAATGAGATTTAAGGACACTTTTTCATCAGAATCAAGTCCCAATGTCCTAATAGATATAATTTACTTCTTAATAACTGGATTGTGTTGTTTTTGTTAAAGAAGAGCAAGCATTTTGTCTTTCTTAAAACATTTTCTATCCTGTGGTAAATAAACACTGAAGTAACATTTCATTCACAACTAAAGATAAGTTAAGTCTGGTAAGAGATTAAAACATCAACAGGAAGCAAGTGCAATTTCGCAATTAAAAGCTTAAATAAATATTTGGATCACCAGTTTTCAGTAACTGTGGTCCTTGACTACCACAGTGCAATTATTTGCAAGTTTGAGGACAGTGTTAATATCATACATGGTAATTAAACCCATTTTTAGATATCAAATTTTTCATTCATTTAGCAAACCTAAAAAAAAAAAAAAATCTGAGTCTTGCCTATAACTTCAACTTTTTAAGAAAAAAAAACTACTTTTCTTGAGGAAAAAAAAAAAAACACATAAAAAAAAAAACAAAACAACAACAACAACAACAAAAAATTCCCACCAGAACAAAACAAACAAAAATGCAAAAATACAAGAGTCCTGCCCTTCACTATTCTTTTGCTGCTGCAGATTCTTGCAATTAATCTCCAAGTTCCATAGTTCAGTCAGATATACTCTCTACGCTTTCTACTTTCCTACTCTAAAGCCTAAACCAACTAAGGCAAATTTTAATTCCATTTAATTCCTGGTTTCCAGGAGTTCCTAATACCTCCACTCAGGATCACCAACCAGGCTGGAGGGAAGCTTCAGAGGTCTCAGACCAACCTCCTGCTCAGAACAGGCTCAGCTGTAAGCTCAGAGCAGCTTATTCATGATTTTATCTTGACAGGTCTTGAAAACCTCTAAGGACAGAGTGGTACAACCTCTCCGGGCAGCCTGATCCACCTGGTCTGACTGTCCTCAGAGTAAGAAAATGTTTCCTTATATCCAGCCTGAACCTCTTGTTTCAACTTCTAGCATGCACAGCCTGACTGTCATCCTGGCAACTGCTCCCCACCACGGTGGGTGCTGGGGATCTGCTGTTGGGCTTCCCTGGAGCCATCTCTTTCCCAGACTGAAGAAGTCCCAGTCCCTCAGCCTCTCCTCAAGGGCAAGTACTCCAGCCCTGACCAAGCTGAGAGCCCTTCACTGAGCTTGCTCTGGTTTCCCTGTACCTTTGCTGTACTTAGGGGCAATGGGCAAATTTAGACTGAGGAGTGACAACTAAAGGGCAAATTTAGACTGAGGAGTGACAACTAAACACTTCCCTCCCTCTCCCATTAATGCAGACCAGGATGCTGCTAGGGCACAGTGCTGACTTGTAGCTCCATTACCCCTAGAGTGAAGCATCTGTAAAACAGGCTGGAATATTTCAGATTAAACCATTTACAAAATGTAAGAATCTTTGACCCAAAGAAACACACATCTCCAGTTTACGGAGAGGTGTCAGCTACACAGCTACCTTTAAAATACTACTACCTCCTATGGATAAGATCCCAGTGGGTTTAAGTTACACAAGTGCCTCCCTCCTCCACTTCAGGGCTCTTGGCAAGGAAATACTCTCAAAGCGCAGCCAGGAGTAGGGGTTGAAAGGATATGTCCAATTTTAAAAAATGCCACTGTTGCAACAGCAAAGGATATCCTTAAATTTTCCAGAATTACAGAAAGGGAAAGATCTGAATTACTAAACAACTTTAAAGTTGCACACTGAGATGTGCAAACTTACCACCTTTTAATTTTAACAAAAACAAAAAAAAACCCCGACCAAAATAAACCCAGCACCCCAAGAGCATTATTTGGATGCATTTCTTGCAGTTAGCTTTATCCTCCTCTTAGAAGATAGAATATTAGTCTATTGTTGAGGGAATACTTTTTCACAAACAGATCTGGATGTGGGGAAAGTTCCTGTGACCACAAGAAAGTAGCCACATATCAGAAATCCCCCCCTTAAAGAGGGGAACTAGAGGACACTGATCCTCTGCTTTCATAAAAGGACAGAAAACAGAAAATACTTTTTCTGTGCAGAGGTACAACCTAATCACTCTGATCAGAGCTTGAGAGTTTTCATGTAAGTAAGTATCTCCAGATCTTTCTTTCTGTCATTCAGATGCAGAAACTCTGCCAACCACCTGCGGGTACTTGAGATTAGAGGTGGCACCAGCATTTAAGAGGACATGTGTTGATATACCAGGTAAGATTTTGGGCTTGGCCTTAAAACATTCACATATCCCTTATCACCACTCTTTCACCTTATACCATGGGTGAGTCTGGTGTGACTCTTCTAGTTCAGGTAGTTTTTAAATAATTCTGTCTAGTAGTTCTCAGTTTTGAGGGTGACTTTAGCAACACAGATGCTGCCTCTAGGGATGCAGGGGCTCCAGCTCATAACTGCAACTGTTGTCCCCAACAGATTCTCAAGAGCACATCACAGCCAAGCTCTAAGTCACCACTCTAAGCTCTCCTACAGCTTCCCCCAAAGAAGTGTGCACCTCCACTGCTAAACCAGCAGTTTGTGCTCCAGGAAAGGTCCTGACCAAGCATCACACCTATCCAGTACAACACAGGGTATGCAGCTCTTGAGAACTAGGACACCAAACTGGACAACTGTGGACCAGCCCGAGTGGATGAACTACCCCAGAAATAGGAGCCATCCCAACCCAAGCCACCTCCGCTCCACCTGTCCCCTCACTGTCTGCTCTAACATACAGAAAGCATTTTGCCCCTTCACCAGATATAGCAATGCTTCTATCCAAGCTGAAACTCTCTTGACCGGCTCTCACATCAACTATTCTTTCTCCTTCACTTGCAATGACCAGTCTGTTGGGAGGGTTGGCTTGGGGATCTAAACAATACAAAGAAATCTAATCCCTTGTTTTAGCTCCCCGAAGTAGCTCACTTCGGGGTCAGGTGAGTGCAAGCACATAGGATCACTAATCAGAGGACAGGAGGGGGTGGAGACAGCAGCTGACTTGGATTAATTTAACTTGTCATAGAACCGTAGCCCCAATCCACAACAAATAGGAATGCTGATATTGTGGCAGCGCACCAAACTACCTTCACAGTGACACACAGTTGAAGTGCAAAGCTTAGCAGGCTTTTCTTGAAATATTTCCACAGGACTAAGGCTACAAGAGTTAGCAAATTATTATCTAAGCAACCAAAAGGTTTTAGATGTTGCTCATGAACGTCTGAAAAAAAAAAGGTGCCATTTTACTATCGCTCCTGATTCTAAACATCAAAGTTATTTTAATCTAAACACAGGCTGAAGGCAGCGGTCAAGAGCGCCCAATGTCAAACATTCCCAGGCTATTACTCATTAACCTGCGGAGCCACATGCAGGGCTGGAGGAGAGGCAGCACCCACACGTGCAGGAGAGAGCATGAGCTCAGTCCTTCCAAACTCCGTCGCATTTAATGAGAAAAAATAATCTGACCAAATAATGGCTCAAGGTCAGGCAAACAAAAAATAATAAAGAAAACCAAAAAACAAACGTGGCTAACTAAAGTCAGAAGAGCAGAACAGCTGTGTCAGAGCTGAAGTGGGCTGACGAAGAGCTCTGCTACTGCACATGGACAGCATCCTCTTCCCTTTCACAGCCTCATGCTGCAATGTGATAAGTTTGATATGCTGGCTGATTGAACTGAAAACCTACCATGGGAAAAAAAATGAATAAAACCAGTTCAAATGCCTGCTCAGATGCTGACCCAACTCACTGCAGGCTATATAAACATTTGAATTAACACAAGGTACTGTCACAGTCACCCATTCTTGCTCTTTTCCTTTTAACAAAAATGCATTCTAAAGAATCCTCTGGAGTAGTAAATGTCCTAATAACACAAAATTTAAAGCCTCTAAAAAACTAAAGTCTTATGTGGTAGTGCATAGATATCCTTTGACAATGATTAGGACCTAAAGGGTAAGTCTTCATGCATGCATCTTTTTTTCATGTTATGATATTACATTTTGTTGCACTGCAAATATGCTGGCAGAACATTACCACCAGTAAAATTATCAAAGGCACAACTATGTCCTTTTTTGGTTTATGTTTTTTTTCAGGGTTTGGGGTGTTTTTTTTTAATTGTATATTATTAGTATCTCTTTATTCTAACCTCAAGAAAAATCCACTACATTTTTGTTTCCAAGCTCTCCCATTATACAGTATAGGTAAAGATTCAGAAATCAAATCCAAAGAACACATTAAAAGTGAAAATATTTGCATCGTTTCTTGCTTGCATTGCTTTATATTCATTAAGCCCTCAAAAGCTTGTTTTCTGTTCCTGCTTTTGTGATTTGAATAGCAAAGTTATGTATGTTTGTTCCCCCCTCCTCCAAATACTTCAATCAACAAAGAAACATGATCTTTCTCCCATCACTTTCCTCCCGCCCCGCCCCAAGCAGTACTGCCAACAAAAAGTTGAAATACTCAAGCCGATGATTTTTTTTCCCCTCTTCAGGGGGAATTCAGGTCCTTTGATATACCCTCTAAATTCCTCAAATAAGTCTTCAACACCTGTTCAGAAAACTCTATCAGACCAGCTCAACAGTAACAGAAATGTGTTTATCCCAGTCCACATTCTCCTGCTGACTCTTCATGATGCTGCATATGCAGCCACTGCTACAAGGACATGAGGGAACACTGCTTCATCACCAAAGCAGTAGAGAAAGATGCATTAATTTCCTTTTCACACCAGAAAATTCCAGACATATTTGTAGCTCAGTGCTGCCAAATAGTACTCAACCCCTAGAAAAACTAAATTTAAAAAATCAGGTGCATTTGGTGTCCTTTCTCAAGGCAAGGACTATGTTCACACTCTATTTAGTGACTGCTCTACTGAGGCTGGAACAAAGGTCTCTATGGTGAAAGCCTGAAAAGAGATTCTGCAGGAGAAAGATGTTCCAAAGAGAGCTTCCTCATTGTCTTCAGTGCCACATGTGTTCTTGTGGTGTGAGGGAATCAAAGCACTGATCTGAAGGAAACTCAGCTGGGAAACTGCCAAAGCAAAACTAGATAAAAAGGGAAATTCTTCTTGGGAACTCCAGGACTGGGAAACCACCAAAACCCCCTCTCAGCCTTTCTCCACCAAGAATGACAGCCTTGCAAAGAGTGACATCAGGCTGGCCCACCCAATGCCACATTTCCAGTGTGAGCTGACAGCTTAGTGGGGGTGGCAGTGGGGTCAAAAAAGGGGGAAAAAAAGAAAAAAAAAAGATTAAAAAAGAAAAAAAAACTTAAAAAATAGTTCATTTGCTTACAAGGCCCCAAAAGTTGGGGAACTGTCAGCATATGTACAAAACATCCACTAATCAATAAACATTCCCACTTTAAAAGAACTAATGCAAGTGAAATCAGGAAACCTCTCTCTTGCACAAAGAAGAAAGAACAACAAAAAAATTAGTTGTCACTAGCATTTAGTATCCCCTTGGAAACAAAATCAGTGGTGATTCTGTGCAGTTTCAAAAGCTCAAGGAAACAGGCATCAAGAAGGTGGCAAAGGGCATACTGAAAACACAGGAATTCTTCCTTCACCTCTTAAAAAGGGAACAAGCATATTTCAGCCGTAATATGCAATATCTGTCTAATGCATTAACTTGAGCTGCATTTCACAAAGGATTTCCAGAAATGGGTCTGAGGTCAAAACTTTTGTCTACAAAGGAAATTAGAAGGAAATTGTAAGAGATAAAACACAGCTTTAGGTTCTGGCAGTTGTCCAGCTTTGTTCACTTTATTCCAATATTTTAAGAGAATTTTAAAAAGTGCCTGTGGGGACTACCACATGGATTACTTCAGTTAGGACCATATACAGCCCACCCTACATTTACTAACTCACCAGACCGCTGCACTCGCCCAACAAGTTCCTTCCCACACCGTGAACTGTTTTTCAGCCTAGTTACATTCTTCTCTTAGGTTTTCAAGTTAATGTTAAAATTTTTGGTATGTCAAATACCTAAAGGAAATAAAGTGTCTTTCAAGTATAAGAGTAACTTTTTGAGAAAAGTTTTAGATCATTTGAAGAGATTTCATTAAACATGTTTCTTTAAGCACAATTTGCTCCAGGGTGTGGAGTAGGAACACTCCCTGCAGCACCTCTCTGCAGCAAATAAAGCACGTTAGCACACAGGCAATAAAGACTCTCCATTTTAAGAAGCATATGCTCCCTGCTCCAAGCCTTGACTAATGTAGAGAAGACAGGACAGTGCTGGCCAAGGAATCATCAGGCAGGTTTTCCCACCCTCCTCCCTGATGTAATTATATATACCTCTGGTGCTCATTACACTGCACTGCATCAAACAGGCCTTCAAGGCTGGGACCAAACTATGGCTTTTAAATAAAGCCTGTGCTAGTAAAACAATCCAAAATATATTTATGCTTTTCAGAGTATGTTTGTTTTCAAAGTATCTGCAGTTATATATCAGGAGCAGGACAAAAGAACAGCTTAAGTTCTGAATCCAATGAAGAGTTCAGCTAGGCTGCAACTGAGGTGGTGAAACATCCCTCATCTCAAGAATTAACTTCTCTTCACTTGCTAGGTTTGCTACAGAATTACCCTAAACCCATTTCAACTGATGTGAAGAACTTCTAGCACCTGTCATTTCAACAGTGTGTCTTCTAAGACAAACTGTTCACTAGCAGGAGCCACAAGATCTAACAATGTCACTTAGACAACTTCTTCCTTTAGAAGTGCAACCAAATGAATTGAAGTTACCTCTTATCAGGAAAATGTAGAGAGCTATTAATACAAAACTTGCAAGAATTAAACAAATTCTTACTTTTTTTATTTTTATCATGATATGTAACAGAAAGCCAGAGACAAAGGTATTCTGGTTTCATCAATCTTGCTTTGATTATTGCCCAAAAAAGCCCTTTAAGAAACTCTTTGCATATCTCTTCACAACATGACTAACCAGTGCACACAGGAGATCCACAGCCTCTAGAACCAATTCCTGGTGTCCAATCCGTGAGATACCTAAGTCTTCAAGATCCTGGTGAGAAATCTGTAACAGCTGCTCACCATTTATCTTCTCTCGTTCAAATTTATGGACATACTGCTGCAGGCAATCATCCAGGCCTACCAAAACACAAAAGAGACAAGGGAACATCAGAAACAAACAAACTAACTCCAAAAAATAAAGGAAAAAAATAGACCTTGCAAAAGGCAGAAATTTTAAGTTCATATAATATACAATGCAAAATTATGAAGGAAACTTGCAGTGTGACTGAGGTTGTACCACAGGAGCATAGAAATAGAGCACATTGGTCATGGGGATCTTTGGGTCACCTAAGTCAATGCACAACCTGCCTGCTCCTTGTGGATCAAGCTCAGCCAGTAAAAATGTGCCTTTGTTGTCTGCATAGGCAAAGTGCCAAGGGACATACACATCAGGGTAACCCAAACTCAAATCCATAGCAAGAAAAAAAAAAAATCCAGGGCAAGGCAAGGACAAAGATCTTGCCCAAAGCTCCTTAAACAAGCAAAGATATAAAAGCATAAAATGATGAGAAGGAAAATTAACAAAAAAAAAAAAGGCAAAGCAATCAAAAGTATGTTTGGCTCAAGTCTCATTATTACCTTGATTTAGAAGAGCCTGCAGTTTCCTGAAGCAGCCATTGCTTCCCCTTTCTAAGGATCAACAACACACGCCAGTAAGAAATCTAATACATTTTTCTATCTAGAAGTATTTTTAAAACAGTTTAGATTATTTTGTCCCAGCAATATCCCCCAAATCCTCACTTTAAACAATGATTCTATGATCCTGTTCTCTACAGTAGGTTTTCCCAAGTGATTACAGAAAGTGTTTCTGGTTTTCATCTTATTTTACTCTAAGCTTCATGTGTTAATCCTGTTTCCTTGTGTATTCTCCTGATTTCCTCT
>WBNO01019866.1:222373-247720 GCA_013400575.1 Peucedramus taeniatus | reverse complement strand
AATTTAGATGGATGTGTTATTTTTAAAATGTTGCAGTGCTCTTCTAACTCTGTTCCCCTTCAATATTTTGGCTAGAGCAAAAGAAACCAACCCAATTAGGTCTGTTCCTCAGGAATACACCACAGTCATTGAAAACAGCTGACATGAGCAAAAATTTAGATAACACATTTGACATCTTCTTTGTATTGTGCACTACAGCTACATTGTTTCGCCATTCCTTTTTTAAAAAAGGCTGAACCTTTACTTGAATAAAGGATGTTTATGCACAACACTGGTTCAAAAGGAAACCCATGAGATGGACAAGATATCAAATGCAGCAGATGAGGAACACAAACAGCATCCTGAGCTACAGAGAAATGAGAGCCAAAAGACCAGCACCCAGCTCCACTCGTGGAGTTGCAGCAGCAGCCTGGAAAACAAGCACTCCCAGTGCACTCTACCACCAAGAAAACACTTAAATCACAAAGGGGGTTTGAGGAGTCACATGAAACTCATTTACATCCAAACAGCGGCACGAGCAGCCACTGCTTCCTCGCAGCGCCTGCTCACAGCAGATGTGCAGAGGATGGGCTCCCAAAGGCTAACTAAACACACACCACTTGCCTTTCCAAGTTAATGAGGACAGACACCCCTTTACATGACTCGGGCAAACTTAATTATTAGAGTAAATCAACATCTGGCTGAACAAGCTCAACTCCTCCCCGTGCAGAGCTACCAGTGCACACAGCTTAATTTTTAAGTGTAATTATGAATGGAAAAGCCTGCATGCAGGACTAGCAGAGCCTCCCAGGGCTACAGTTGTTCAGGGTGCACTCTTGTTTCTTCCCATATGTCTTGGCAAAGCTGCACAAATTTTGAAAATTGAGCCCACTGTTCTCTTTCCCACAGGCACCAAAATCCCCCTTAGGCTATACAAACTCTTTTCCCAGGGAAAATAATAAAAAAAATAACTGGCCTTCTTTGTTTTAACAATTTATTTTTTCAAACAAATTCACTACCACGGCTGACATACAGTGCACATATTTGGCATTCCCAATTTTTATTGCTGCCTCACAGACCACTGTTTCCCATCACTTGCTCTTGTAAGCCCATCATTTCCATTACAAACTACACAAACACCTAAAATAAAACACTTCATTCAGCATGCAGTTAAGGGCTTTTTTTAAATTTTTTTATGCAGTTTGGTTTTAGCCTCCTATCCTTTTGAGAGGAATAGTAGACTTGTCTTTACAAACAAGCTGTGGGTCTGCTGGTAGATAAAACTAGCACTGGGAGATAAAAGAAACAATAGGAAGGATTCCACTGATTGATGAATGGAAAAAGATATTTGCTTTTACAAATAAACTCTAGGTTGGTTGATAATTGAAATTAGACATTGAAAGATGAAAGAAATAATGGGAAAAAAAAAACCTAAATTCCATAAAAATTAAAAAGGAGGGTTATACATTAGAGGGGAATCTTTGGGATCAGGCGTTCTGGGAAGTCTGTACCTCTCAAGTACCTCAGCCAATGGGGAAAGAGAGAGGGAAATGCGGTCGGGAAATTGGGATAAAAAGGAGGCTGCATCCTCCAAAAATTCGAGAAACCCCAGGGGAATGCCCCATGGCCTCTCCCTTTATTTGAATAAAGTAAAGGGACTCCTCTGTCTCCTTTTTGGACATAAACCTCTGATGTTTGTGGATTAATTTTCTTTACACTTTCTAGAACTTCATTCTATGCTAAAACATGGAGATTGAAACATATATCCTCCCCAAGAAATACAACTGTGGCACTTAGTTTGCCTGTGCTTTTTTTAACTCATGCTTGTCCATTCTTGAAGTTTTAGAACACTATTAGCAGACATTTTTGGGGGGAGTGAGAGTGAGAGAAACTAATTTAGTTAGTGTTATGCATGTTGTGAAATCCTTTCTGATGAACAGCAGTGTAATTTGAACAAAACTCCCTCCCAAATTTTGGCAGGTGTAGAGATGTGCAATAGATCCTAAGAACTGTCTAGACTTTTCTGTCTAAAATAACCACCACAAAAAGCACCCCTGAAGACATTCAATACCTTGCATTCATGCAGAAACATTAGGACAGAGCTTACACTTAAAGATTTGCACTGATACCAATCTTAATCTGTTTCCACAATTAAGAAAGTTATTTTGTATAAGAATTGAGGGGAAGAAAGAAACAACTTTGAGGGAGTTAAGGGTGAGGCTTGGGTCCAAGCCATAACTATCAGTTTTCTATTCACAAGAGAATTAACATTTCTATAGTTAAGAGACATCAGCCATCGAGTAGTGGCATACCTGACTCCCCAAAAACTAGAGAGGTGTGTTTTGTGAGCAGAGTCCTTAAGAAGTTCCACGCTTTTTACGTGAATTTCTGCGTTGGACACTACCAAACAATTTACCATAACCCATAAATCATAAACGAACAATTAGCTAATCCATTACAGGCACAGCTGACTTACCACCCCTTTTTTCCTCCCTCACTCTCTTTTCTTGTGATACCACAGCCAACAGAGTCTATACACTCCGACACAGCAGGGCAGAGGGGTGGAGAGCATAAAATGCCAGAAGTTGACACCAGGAAGTGGGAGGAGCACAAACCACTTGAACAGAGGAAGAACTCACAAGTACAAAACCTTTTCCTTCACCTAAGCAGCAATATGGGGATCATTGCTCACTGCCTCAAGGAAACAAAGCGTTATGATCATGTTCTCTCTTCTGTTGGGCGACTCTAACAAGCAGGCAGCACTTGGCATCATCTCAGGGCAGAACCAAGGTTTGACTACAACCCTCATCCCATTAAGGATGGGGATGTCCCTGGGACCTGGGATAGCTGGTTAGGATAGGACTACCAAAGTAATCTTTGCCTCATTATCTTAAAACTGACCTTCCCACCTAAAAAAGTCACTCATTCTGGTCTCCTCTTCAGGGTCTATATAGCTGACACTTAGTATCTAAAGATTCCCTGCACACATCAACTTCATCCCTCCCAAGCCCTGAAAGATAATCAGTTGCATGAGAACCTTTGGCATACCCCACAGTATGTGCCATCATACTGTCATTTACATTCCACACCATTTTCTAACAGTTACTGTGATAGCTTCCTCCCATCATTTCCTCTATTCCTAGGACTGGAAGAAATTAATCAAAGATAAAGCAGGAGGGAATCAAGGCGGCAAATGAGCACTAGAAAGAGAAAATAACTACTTCATAAGCAGATGAACCAGCACCTGAAAAGGCAAATGAAAATAAAGGAAAAGGGTCTGCAAGGCAGCTGAAAGCTAAAGCAGCTCAGTAGGACAGATACAGGGTGAAAAGAAATAAGAAAAGTTCAAGGAGAAAACAATAAATACATGGTTTTCTTTAATATAGAACACAGTGGGAAGGTTTTACACAGTAACATCACAGATGCCATTCTCCTCTTGCAGTATCACAAATAACCAGGGACGACTTTAACAGAGGAATTCAAGGTTCTTTAAAAGGAGGATAAAAAATTAAATCTAGAGGAATCAGTAGAAACTTATTTCACTAATAATTTGATCCTAGGTAACAACTGACTTCCTAGGATCTACATGCCTGATTGCTAGCTACCATCAATGTTTTCATGTTAATCTTTCCAAAAGTTTCCAAAACAAAAGTTTAGTTACCAACTATTGTGAGCCACTTTTAGGGGCCAGAAAAGAGCTCAGAGGTCTTAGTTTTCCAAGGAAATGCCTTCAAGAGATCTTTGTATGATTGTCTAGTTCAAATGTGAAAAAACTTCCTCATTACACTTTTTACTCTCATGTAATTTTACAATTAGTCATGACACTGCCACCATCTGAAGCCTCAATCACTTAAAAAACAAAACAAGAATCAAAGAGCAAGAGCTTCTTATTACCACCATGGAGAAATGTCTCCTTCCTAACCAGATTGTTTATTAAGTAAGCTCTCCTCGTGTAGTCAATTGTAAGCAACTCTTCTATGGTTTTGTCTGAGCACCTGCATCCTGATGAAGCAGGCACAACGTGCTGCCTCACCATGCACTGGGTACAGCTTTGCTGAGCACAGGCATTGCCAAGAGCAGCCAGAATGGTACAGAAGCTTCTCGTCAGTCTCCCCCATCACACGGGGATGGTACCAGACAAATTGCTGGGCTCTGCCTGCCAGCCGGGATGCAAAGGGCAGCACTCTCATTAAGGTCACAGCAGGACAGAGGGAAATGGTGAAGCCTTCAGCCTCAATGAGTGCTTTACTGTCCCCTCTGTAATCCCCCTGACTGACAGTTGCACAGAAAGGCTTTTGCAACATTTTCTATTTTCAGTATTTTCAACTAATATATTTAGCCTGGAAAAACAGGCTCCATACTCATGCTTTCACATTACCTCAAAATAAATCTATTCATTCCGTTCAGATCCATCCATAAATCCCTTCGCTTTTTTTTTTTTTAACACAAAACTGAAAGCTTTGCCTTGTAATAAAAGAACTCGTGGGTAAATTTGGGTTGTAAGCTATCCTGACCAGAAGGGAAACAGAGACTATGCTTAACCTTTAGTTGCTCAGTATAGATACAATCTCAGACTGACAGCCCTGGTGTTATGCTACACTTTTCACCAGTCCTCCCTACAAAGCCATTGACTGCAACTATTCTGGCAATGCCTATTACCTTGGTCCAGACAGTAAATCTGAGGACAACTCTAAGCTTTAGCACTTCACAATCATAAAGTATGTTTAGGGAGAGTCAAAACAGCTTCCTGAACCCTTCCAATACTCCAGAAGTTTTATAAGACAAGACTTCTCTCTACAAAAGCCAGAAAAAATGACTCAAATTTTCCTCTAAAATATTTTCAGGAAACTAAGCGACATGGAAAAAGTTTTACAGAAGAAAACACTTTGGGGAGAAGGACATGATAAAGGCTTGTAAAGCCAGAAGTGGCCAGAAAGAACACAGATTGCTCATCACCCCTTCCAACACAGGAACCAGAGAGTGAAGCAAGCATTTAACAGGTCCAAACAAGTCATAAAGGAGTGATTTTCACACAGCAGTACGCAACGAATATTCAACATCTGTACACAGATTCAGGGAAAGGTGAAGATGTTCATGAAAGAAAGTGCCATAGAAGCCAAGTCTGACCCTGACAAACTCAAACAGAGATGGTTTAAGGCTTGAGGACTTCTACAAGAGGAAATAAAGTGTGTCATCTTTCCTCTTCCATTGCCTAATTTACCCCTTTTTGGCAAACATTCTGGATAGGACACTTAGCTAGGCAGCACAGAACACAGGACTACCACAGCTGTGCCATACACAGCACCAAAACATAGATGGCAGCTTCCCTTTTAATTACTTTTAGAACCATAGAATTGTTTGGGTTGGAAGGGACCTTAAAGATCATCTATTTCCACATCCCTCCCTCCACCCCCCCAGTATGGTCAGGGACAAAGGCTCAAAGTCTCATCCAACTGGCACTGACCATTTCCAGGGATGGGGCACCCATAACTTCTCTGGGCATCTTGTTCCAGTGCCTCACTATTGTCACAGTAAGGGTGAGCTCCTACTCTAAGACTTCAGAAAACTGTCTCTCTTCACTCATGAAAGCTACTCTTGGTTTTAACATTTTCTGTAATAGTGACACAAGATTTTCCCAAAAAGGCAAAACTCTATATTATATAGAGTAATTGGAATTGGGGAGGTAAAGGGGAAGAAGAAAAAGCTATACACCAATATTGAATTGTGATATCAATTTAAGCCAAAGATAGCACCAAAGCTTTTACAGACCAGTTTAAAAAAATACAGCCAAAAATTGACCCTAGTAATAGTAGGAAATATATCACACAATCTCATGAATCACACAGCTGCTCTCCTGGGTTTAGTAATTCAGCCTGAGATATTAACATCAAATGGAAAATTGCTAGAGTGAATTAATTTATAAATTGTACCTTTGGTTGACAATGAGTGAACTTGCATCAGAACTCCAGAAAGAGATTTGACATGGAGAAATTGTAGTGTACAATAAACAGTGATAAAGGCAATTCTGTAACAGTTGAGAAGCTAATGGTACTTAATTTCAAAATTTCAACTAGAACTCAAAGCAAAGTTGACTTTTTTTTCTTTTTAATAGCTCCTTTTCAGATAATTCACGAAAAAAAATTGGGGTGGAGAAACTTATTTCTAACCTTTTCCATAGGGGGGGAGGTTCTTATTACGACATAGCTTTGAGACTTCAAATTAAAGACAATATTGAAATGCAATGTTAAAGAAAAGTGAGTTGTTATAGTATGTCACGTATCTAAAAAAAAAAAAGGAACAGGGAAAACATAACCGGAATACAGCATAACATCACATAGGTTTAACTAAAAAAGTCTTTCTATAAAAAACAGGCACAAGCATGAAGACAGTAGGTCAAACACACTTCACTACACTGAAAAATAGACAACTGTGCCAGAACCTGAGAGAAAGAAACTAAAGTAAGCTATACCAGGAACCAAAAGAAAAAAAAAGTCTGTTTTATTACATTCCCACCAATTTGAAGGCAGGTATCAGAATACACATGCCGTCATGCTTTTCACTAGCAGAACTGGACAGAATATCCAAACAAAGCTGTGGGGCCCTAGGCAGTAACCCTGTGGGGCTTCGGTGCCATCACATTCACCGGTATCACCCACTTCCCTAAGAGACTGACTCATCTGTGAATATTCAGCCATTAAGTATCATTTGGCTTCCAGGGCTGAAATTTTCCCTCACCTGGCAGGGAGAGGGAAGAGATGAGACAGCCCCTTGTTGAGGAGCTACCACTCAGCCCCAGGCAGCCAGACTCCACAGTGCTACCCCAAATATTCCTCCTGGGAAAAAAATAGATTTCCAATAAAGAACAGAAACCACAAACAAGGGTTCATACTCAAATACCCAGCAGCATGATATCTTGCTGCCAGCATTGCAGCTATAACTCTTTGCTAATCTCAGCCACCACCAGAAAAATGACTCCTGACCAGAGAAAGATGAAGGATGAAAAAAGAAGAGAACCGAAGCACACTATTTTTTCCTGCTAACCTTGGTGCAGGTTCTGTATGCATCAGGGATTAGGTCCATATGATGCAGTAGCTTCACACATTCTCTCTTTTAAGAATCAAGTGCATCACTCACTGACCAGCTACGTGTTGCAAAATCAATCTTTCCATGCTTTAACAGATTTTGTTTGGCACATTACATGAATGAGATGGAAGCAGAGCACACACATATGTTCTGTGCAGACAGACCTGGCACTCTTAGTTTCAACAGAACTTGCAATAAAAGCCAACACTCAGCAAATGCATGCAAACACATCATTAAAACAGATAACACACCTGCTTTAGGCAGACAAGCCCAAATAGCTTCCTAGCTAATGCCACAGGATGTCTGCAGGGACACTTCTGACAACATCCTCCCCCACTTCACAGTAAAAACAATATTCTACTTGTAGTAGGGTGCAACTTGTATTCATCTGCTGGATGCAGCACAAACAAAGCAATATGCACCAAATACAATGGCAGTAGGCTGTAGCTGTAATGAGGTCCTTTTATTTTTTGCTCCAGTACAACTTAAGAACTACTATAAACTCCAAAATTAAACAAGAAAACATCCTTTTTTTTCCCAGTATACTGGTACATGCAGAGGTGTGCCTATTTGTCTGTTGGTTGCATTTAAAACAGTAGTAGTTAAATGTGTTTAAAATGGCTCTTAACAGACACACAAGCACTTCAGCCAGTATGACCCGATCTTGTTATTTTTTCTCACCCTAATTCTTTACTATTACATCTAGCAACCAACTTATACCTCTCAAAAATTATTTTAAACCCACAGAGATTGGCACAGCATATTGTAGTAGACTACTGCAATGGCAGAAAAAAATGCACATTTTAATTAAAAATAAAGGGGTTTTAAACAAAAAAAGATTGTTCTTGAACTAATTAATGAAAACTTTTGATAGCCATCATGCCCAGTGAAAAAACCCTCATGTTTGTCACAACCTAATAAAATCATTTTGCTGGTGAAGACATGAGTGACAGTGTCAGCAAATATAGAGCTTTTATCACAGTAGAAGGATAATCACTCGGTGTGACTTTAGAGTTGCATACATTATGTGAGGCAAGAAAGACAACCAAATACCTGTACTGAGAGACATGCAACAGGACTTAAAATACTGCCAGCTTCTTCCTACACCCTAAAGAATTCTCTTCTTTAGTGGTTTGCAACTGATATGGTGACTAAAAAAAGATGTTGCTCAAACCAGGCATCAGCAGAAGAGAGTTACTTTATTACACCAGCACACAGCAGCTTCATTAATTCCACTCACACGCTGAGTGTAGAACTGTTCCACATACATCAGAATATATTAATATGTCCTATGGACTGTTAGTGACACAACATATCATCCTCATATACTTTGCCAAAACTCTGACAGTGAAACTTTCACCAAAGTTTCAATGGGGGGAATCTGTTCCACCCTGGGTTTGAAAACCACTCCTCTTGGATACCCACCAGTTGTTTCTCAACAACTCAAAAAAACACTGTCTTTCTCCAGCAGAAAAAAAAAAGGCAAGTGGTAAAATCAAAAGAAAAAAAGTGGAGAAAACCAGATGATTCTGGTATTCATTTTTCTCAGCCCACTAAGGCTTTTTTTCACACTAAGTACACTTTAAGACCTGCTGGCTGAGGCATTTTAAATTGTACTCCAATAGGAATTTGAAACTTCTATAGTTCCAGTAGATCTGTCCACCAAAAAATTGTTTTGCTTCATTGATGCAAATAAAGGTTTGCCCAGGCACAGTAGACTTTTGGCAAGAATGAAAACACAGTGGTACCTGGCCATCGAAAGCTGCAGTTGAGAAAAATCTACAAACAAGGCCTTTGTCCCTCCCTCACCACAGTGCTTGGCTTTATAGGGAATCACTCCCCTTCACCATGTGTTCCCTCCTGTACCGGGCACACAGGATGACTGCTGCAGAAACAAAGCACCCATGGGCACAGCACAGCATTTGTCCCCTTTTGCAGCTAGGTGGCAACAGGAATGAGGGTGGGAGAACAATTGCCGTGTCAGCTTCAGGCTGGTCCAGCACCTGACTCACTCTCTTAGTGAGGAGGCTTCATGCAGGAGGACAACACGACCTCAAAAGATCCACTGGATCCCAGATAGCACCAAAAGATGTACAGTTGGTTACTGCCAACTCACTTTTACCAAAAACTGAGGTAAAGCTCCTCCACACCACCACAGAGACTTGTCCCAGCCACGTAACATCAGCATCATGCAAACAGAAGGCAAGCCATGAGGATGTCTGTGCCTCAACTATGCAATAGGGCTTTAAAAACTCAGCAACAGCAGCTTCAGCCAGTATAACAGGCTGCAAATTGGAAAAACACACAGGAGGACACAACCCAGTCTGCCATCTCTGCTGTGGAGTTACTGCAAAACACAAGGGCAGAAAGATGCAGGGGGTGGGGGACAGACAGCAGAAAATGGCACAACTATGACCAGGAGAGCTCCTCTGAGACCTGACTCGTGCTTTGTGAGACCCCCCCACATACTCCTCACTAGACTGGCTGCAGACCCCACTCAGAGACGGGTATTTCCTCACATCCATTAACAGCTCCAAAGAGAAGCCCAAAAGAAATCTTACTGCTGCTACTAACAGATACAGCTGTTTTCACTAAATCAATGCAACCGCAGAGGAAATACATTTCCCAGAATTTTCCACCTCACACAACTATGCTGAATTTGTTGTGTGGTTTCTTTTTAATACCACTATTCTAACACACACATTGTACAGGAGAATTTTTATCCAAAACAAGTCTTTGAAACACTACCATTTTGCTTACAGAAGTATAATAGCACTGAACATAAAATAATTCCAATGTCTGCTGTGGAGTCATTCATAAGATTACAAGAACCAGATTTTTTTTTTTTTTGTGTAAGGGAAAAAATTTAATTTTGTTTTATTGTTAAAGTGGAATACATATTGCAGCTTAATCCATAGCAGGAATAGGAAATTGTTTCAGTCTCCAGAGGCAAAAACTCTAGAAGCTGTGGAAATTATGAAATTTGGACTCAGTCTATAGTTCATGATACATGGCTGAAGACCACCTCTTTAGTCTTACTCTTCCCATTGTCCAGTCTCACTCCTCTCTCCAACACCCATGGTCCCCTTCTTTCTCACCTCTGAGTCACAGAACAGGCAAAGTTGGAAGGCACCATGGTGGGGTCTCCTGACCCAACATCCCTGCACCTGCACCATGCAACCTGCCCATTGACAGAAAACCTTCCAGGTCCACAGTAAAAGTGAGGAAAACTACAGGTGATGAGGGGGTCTCACCATGTGCTCTGGCTGTATCTGAGCATATTCTGGGAGGCATGCCAGGGCACCAGAGGAACACTGAAAATAGCAGGCTGGACCAACATTCCCCATCCCTGGCACACCAGTGCATCATCTGGCAGCAGATGACACCATGCAAAGCACAGGTTTAGGCATAGCTTCGGGGAATTATGGGTGCCATACAGGGGGGAACCAGTTGGCACCACAGATTTAATGGAATATAAGGCTCTTTTAATAATTGATAGGACATTGGACAAAAGACAGTGAATGCTACAAAAGAGAGGACAGTGTGGAATAGGACAAAGGGTTGCACTGCTTGCAAAAAAAATTTGAAAAAAAAACAAACATTTAACTCCTTACAAAAGGGTACGTCCTTTGGCAGGCTTCACTCCAACTCTCACACATCCTTAAGTCAGTTTCCAAGCAGCAGACATATTGAACTTAAAATTACAAAAAGGCAGCTTCTTACCATTGTACTTTTCCAGTTTACCTAACTTCATTATTAGTATAAAGTAATTCACAATAGAATTCAAACAATTTTCACAAGAGCAGACATAGGAACACTTGTGGACAACTTAATGAGCCTTTTTTCCTTATAGTGTCTTGGAATTTCAATAGTAATGTTAATGCATTCACAGTAACATGCAGTTTACATCAGCATCATCACAAGATGAAACTTCAAGGTGTCAAAAATTCAAAGGTGTCTGAAAGAGGAAGTGTTTCTGCCTCACAGAGAGGTAACCTCAGTAGAACAGTCACCTGTATTTCCACCTATATTATCTTTCACCTACTGACACTTCAAAGCAGTGCATTTCAATTCATTATTTTCATGCATTTAACTA
The DNA here is from genome assembly GCA_013400575.1 of Peucedramus taeniatus. Taxonomy (NCBI): domain Eukaryota; kingdom Metazoa; phylum Chordata; class Aves; order Passeriformes; family Fringillidae; genus Peucedramus; species Peucedramus taeniatus. The sequence goes on along the minus strand of WBNO01019866.1, from coordinate 236,562 downwards.
TTCTCTTTGTCTACATGGCATCACTGAATTCTTATGAATAATCAATTTTTCCTCATACTGAGATTTCTCTGTGCCACTATACAGTTGGACGAGGGATTTTTATTTGTTTTGTATGATTTTGTGTGAGTTTTTTGTTTGGTTTTTCTTATTTTAAGAACAATGTTACATCTAGAGCTTGTTTTAGCAAAATACCATTTTCTCTGTAGATTAACATTTTTCATTAGGGATGGATTTCATATCAAACTAATTAATCAAATTTAAAAAAAAAAAAGAAAAAAACATAATTCCCATGCTTGTGTCAGTCAACACAAATTCAGTATCTGAAAGAACATGAAGTGGTAGATAAGAGAAACCCTTACAAGAGGCACAAACTGGCAGATAACTCCTAAAACCCTCAAGCCATTCATGGAGAAAATGTGCTTCCCCAGTGTCTGATCCACCTTGTAAGCACCAGATTTCTCCTGCATCCTAAAAACAACTATTGTCTATTTCAGTTATGCCAAGCTTTGCATCAGCCACTTTCCTGATGTATAGTAACCACAGGGAAGAATTTTCTAAATTGGATTTTAAATAAGGCTGAATGGATCAAATAGCATTTGTGAAAGTGGTACATAACCACTTAACAGCCTCTTTTCCAAGCGATTATTAAGTGGACAATCTCCCCTTAAAGCTTTGAGATCTGTATTTGCAAAGCAGATGCATGAAGGGATGAAAATCCCATAAATGGTTTGCATTTGCAATGTCTGACACAATTTAGTCATTTGGGAGCACCCTAAATGTATGCGTGCGTGTACATGGAAGATTGCATGCCATCTTTCACAATAAGGCCCTGATGCTGAACCTGTAACATTACTCAAAACAACAAAAACAACCTATTGTCCTCCTGCTGCATTAAACAGGTGGAAAACAGGCTAGAAACACACAGATGTAAACACTGTCCTAAAACCAATAATTTTTACACCTGTTTTTTTAATGCAATATACTCCCCTCCCTAATTTCTATCTCTAGAAATATTATTCTATTTCTACTGCACTTTTTCTTCGACTTCCTGCTCTACTTACATTTCAAATAGCATTAAGTTTAAAGAAACACATCAAGCATCCTCTTAGTGCTCAGATTTTTTGGCAAATCACTACCAAGAACATAAGTAATGAGAAGAAGTAAACACAAGGTTTTGTGTGAAACAGTGTCTTGTATAGCTCTGTGACAAACATTATATTTGAAGAATGGGGTAGAAAGAAGAATTAGGTTATGTTTCATGAGCATTGTAAAATATTCAATACTTTTCTGGTCCCTGAAATACTGATTTGGAAGAAGCCAGGACACTTATTCCTAACATTTACATTGTTTTTTAAAAAGGTCATCCGATGGGTATAAGGGCTGTTTGAAAGTGGAAGGTGCAAAAACTTTGAAGCAGATGTTTTCCCATTAACAGAAAGCTATTACATCCAATCTAGAAATATCAGAAGTTTTATTTAAATGCACTTGTTGGTTTGTTTTGACCAGCTTAAAGTTGTCAAAGTAGCCTCTCTCCTGGATTCATACTGTATCTCACATATCACAGAGCCTTATTTCCAAGCTACCTAAAGAGATGAAATAACCTCTTCAAGGCCTCAGATCGGACTTCTGCAAGTCAATCTGCCACATGGTCAGTGCTGTGCAGCAATCTCCAGTCAGTGACTGACTTTTTAAACTTCCAAATCATAAGAAACTGCTCACTGAGCCCAAAGTACTTGCAAACTTAAATTCAGATGTAATACTTCAGTGCAGTACTTTGCAAGGGAAGACAGAACCTGCAACCAGGTTGAATCTCTTTAACCACTGAGAGTGCCCCTATTGGTTAATTTTATGGAAATGGACTTTTAAGACGGTGATTTATGAAAGCTTGTTTGACCACTCTTTATTCTTCTCTTACAAGCACTGCAGTGACCTTATTTACACCCGAGTTAATCATTAGGTTCTTACAAGAGGTGGGGAATGGTGGCGGAAGGGAAGAGAAGGGGTGGAGGCAGAGGTGGAAAGAGGAGGGTTTCTTTTCTAAATTAAAGGCATTAGTACTATTTAGAAGTTATTGAACAGCAAAGAAAGTGTCTCACACATTAATCCCTGTTTATGCAGACTTGGCTTCACATCCTCAAACAGAGACCACTACTTAGAGTGACACCTTCCCCACATTCCCTCTACTAAAACTTCCAGGAAACCCACCAACTCCAGCAGTGCCCTCTGCACCGGTAATAGAGACCCATAAGCAGAAAATTGTGAACAACTTATTTGCAAGCTGTCCTCACAGAAGCCACCAAGCACTCCTGTCTTCTGCTTACCATTAGCTGAAAAAGAATGAGGGCTCTCCATACAAGGGCCAAAACAATTTAATTAAAAAAAAAAAAAAAAAAGAGCTTGCTCCTTTTGTCACACCTATGAGCATCATCTTTACAATGGGGAAAAAAAAGTCCAAATACCTCTGAAAACTATTGTAAAACAGCCAGGAGATAAGTTATGTAAAGTAAGTGACAAGTTACCCAAGACCAACATGACAGAGTTAAATCTAGGAAAGATCATCACATTTTCATTAACAGGAAAATGCAAGGAATAAAGGGAAGTACAGCCAAAAGAGTAAAGTTGATCAGAAATAACTACTGAAAGTTTTCATTGTAGACATTCACCCCAAAGCAGCCATTTAACAGACCTTTAGACAGCCACACTGCTTCAACTGCAGCAAGCACAAAAAATTTCTTTGTGTTATTTTCCTCCTAATGTTTATTTCAAATCAACAGAAGCAGCAGTATCTCAAAAGCAAGCAATCCACAGGAGAACATTACAAGCATATAATAAACAGGGCAACACAGAAGACTTCCTATCCCAAAGTTACTCTCTAGATATCCCATCCCACTCATGTGAAATATGAAGGACATTTATTTTAGCCCAACGTTTCCAGTTCTAGGAGATATAAAACTGTCATCAGCCTCTTGGTCTGCAGACAAACTTCAACTGCTGTTACCCGTCTCATGCACACACACTAATCCTGCTGAAAAGATGCTGGAATGAGAGCCACAGAAACCAAAAGCATGTATTTACTTGCAAGCCAGAGCTAACAGCAGCTCCTCAATCACCTCCTCCTAGATGGTAAACTGCTCAGGCCTGGAGAGCTTATGGATAGAGGGGACAGGCCAGACCCCCACCCACCTACATTCCAAAACCCCCAGCAAGGGAAGCCTTTAGAGATAACTGCACAGCAAAACTTCCTGGCAAAGCAAAACTCAACTTGAAACACAAACAACCCATCCCACCTGGAGGCAAAAATCAACCTTCAGTCCATTTTATCCAGAGCTGGGCTTCCATCAGCCCATACATACATCTCATTACCAAGCCTCTGCCCATCTAGTTTATTGTTGCAAAGAACTTCACAGCAGCATAGAGAATTACACTTCCAAAGGAATAAAATAAAAGTAAGTATGAGCACAGAATTCAATCACATGCAATATTAATATTAATCACAGTATTTACACAGTGACTGGAGGTAACACAAAAGTATTGTCCCCTTCAAAGTATGACTCCTAATGTGACTGCTTCCACGCCTTGTCAGCTGTAAGAGGTTATGGCCCTTCCATGAGGAAAATGAGTCAATATCTTTGCAGCAAGAATAAATTTTATACTCATTATTGGTCTTTGCTGGCCCTAAAAATAAATACTATCCTTCAACAGGTCAAGCACAAAGCTATTTCATTTTCCAAAAGCAACAGTATGCTCTACACTACTTGTGTGTTTAGCACATGAACCTTGTGTTCCTGATAACTTTATGTGCTTAATACGAAGCAACAACCCCTCCCGCCCTACAGGCACCACACAAAAGCTTGCCTTTTAAAAGTTACAGAGGTTTTTGTGGCTGAAGGAGTAGTTCGCTAGTCACAAGAGCTCCTTTTCTTGAACTCAGGCAATTAACACTCTGTTGCCTGTTCCCACAGTGGAAACAAAAAGAAACATTGCAAAACTGCCTGACTCTTGTCTCCCAAGAAGAAATGGGGTGATCCCTTTAATCTCGTTTGGCTGCCTTCTCCCAGCACCATGTGGAAGTGTTTTGGCTGATTGCAGCAAGGTCCATTACTCACGTCTGCCTCTCCTTTGTGTGTGCACCCTTGCAAACACTGTGATTACTGTTCCACCCAGGAGCAAGTCAGGGAGCAGCCTGCTGCAAGGCAACAGCTGATGCAGTAGCCAGATAGCCAAGCTTTCGGATGACAACTCCTACTCGGTTACAAAACGCGGATGCCTAGCACCTTACGGTCTGACAGTCACCAGGAAGGAGTAAGTACAGGCACATGAGAATCACCAGCCATCAGCACCTGCTGATGAATGACAAGCTGAATGACATTAACAAGCTGAATGACACGACATTAAAAGAAAGAAGCTGATGGTGCATACACCTTTCCATCATGGACAGATCCCCAGGAGTCACTACTGGATTCTCCTAGGAGAGGCTGTCATTACTTGGATGCATAAAAATTACTTCATTTTAAAAAGCCCCACAACAACATCTCCTTCAGGAATTCTATCTTCTTAAAGTTACTCCTTGCATTATTTTACCCAGCCCTCAGAGTGCCTTGCATGAACCAGGACATACTGTCTTGATGCACCTAATATAACAGGCATTTTAAAACATGTCACAACTGGGTCAAAACACAAGGTGTATCAACTGAGCAATCAAACACCAAATCTTTGAGCTTCTCCATAATTTTATAATCACTTTAAACATCTAAAGCAATTGCTTGAAACGATTAGCTGCCTGACTCATTTTCATTATTTCATATCTTTCAGCCCTAACTATGATGCTACTTCCTAAAATAGCAGAGACCTCAGAGCTCAAGTGCAACACCCCAACCATAACAAAGCCAAAGGTATCTTAAGATCATCAGTGGCAAAGCTGAGGGCTCTGTCTGAATCATAGACAAGTCCAAAACATCATTAACTGACCAGGAGACCTACCACCTTCCGAGACAAAAAGTAAAACAGGAGAGGGCAGGGAAGAGTCCTACCTCAGCCAGTCCATCTGACATTCTCATTTTTCGTGATGATGAAGAGGAAAGAGTGTGAGCAGATATTCTACCCTCCCAGTGGGGTGGTGTCAAGATATTTCTGATCCTCTGCTGAAGCTCCAGAAAAGTCTCTCTGACACTTTAAAGCCACAGCAAAGCACCATCAGATATTTGTCAGGAAGCCAGGCAATGTGATCGATGGCTATTTGCGTCTTTCCCACTGCTAAATTGGGTTTGGGCTCTCTCTTTTTTTTTTTTTTTTTTTTTTTTTTTTTTTTTAAATCTGTTAGAGAGTATAATTTTTTTGGTGCAACTTCCAGACAGTGCATAATTCCTAGGTGCAAGAAGCATCTCAAGGGAAGGCCCATGCATATGTGGCTAACAAAGCTGCTAGGGGGATAAGGGGCAGAATGAAAATAGTTTAACTCTTACCTGAAAATTAGTTTTCAGAAGTTAACACATTTTTAAAAACACCCAATGACAGGGAAGAATAATAAAGAGCAAAATATAATTCAGTAAAGCCACAAAGATAATTAAGCTTCCAACTATTATTTCAACACTCTCTTAACCCTTGGAAAATCGAGGATGATATTGGACAATAAAGTTTACATGCATTATGCTCAATTATACATGTGTTAGAAACCACACAGTCCATTCAGTATTCTGCAGCAACCAAGCCATGTTAATTTGAGCAAACCTGCAACTGTGCATACAACCTGACAATCCTGGAAATTATCATTTCCATGAAAGGCAGCTCAGCAAAACTCTCCAGACATGCCTAGCACATTACTGACTCTGCTGAGAGTTAGAATTCCTCTACAAATACATCACCTTGGGAAGACAGTAATAACCTTCTTACAATAAAACTGGCACATATTGTTGCTACTGGTACCATGGCAACATCCAATGGGATGGTTCAATTGTCTTGTTTGAACAAATAATTTTATACACCAAATAAGCTAACTAGCTTGGAACTTACACACCATGCTGTAGTCTAAAATGACGCATTATAAGGAGAAAAAGAAAACCAAAACCAGCAAGATATAAAAATGTTACTGGCAGGTTTGATTTCCAAGTCCTTGTTTCAACCACATATAGATTTATTTATCCAGTGTTATTGTCTGAAATAGTATGAAGTAGGCATAGCTAAGAGAAAAGATGTACTGTTTTGAAATACAAGGAAACAACTACAATGCTTTTATGTTGACACAGGGATTGTATTTCATAAGAGGTATAACATTACACCCTCTGGTAAAAACAAAGTCCAAATACCACAAGACAAACTACAAATTTTGATGAAAAAGATGACAAACATACAGAATTTATAGCATATCCATCTTTTGTCTCCTCTTTCTTCCAAAGTTTCCATTACAGCCCACCTGAGGAATGTCAACAATTACTAAGTGTAACTTTTGCCATAATACTTTTATAATTCTGTTTAGTGAAACTGACAGAATACAAGCAGAATCCATCACCTTGCAAAGATGCAGTGAAGCAGTGACTAGAATGAGACAGGGAGGGAGGGAAAAAAAGGTTTCACGTCAGAGTAGGTATCTGTATTTCACTAGGTTTCCACTTTTCCTCTGAAATACTCTCTGGGCACATCTCCATTCACTACACATGTTTTTCAGGCCACATTCTTCAGGCATGTCCGAACTTGTTCTTAGATCCCTCTACACAGGGCAAGTCCTATTGGGGGGGAAGGGGGAGGGTGAGGAGGGGGGAAGAGGAGGGAAAATAAGTCTTCATCCCGTTTTGACTCCTTCTCCCTCCCCACCTGCATGGCCAAGCACACGCCTCAGCAGTGCAGTGCTAAGACACCTGCTCAGGTGCAGCATTCTACCTTCTGCAAAAAATCGTTCTCTTCTGGCTTGAAAAGCACCTGTACCAGAGAAGGTCTCTTTTATTTAATGACAAAATGGGCTTATTGCAGAGCTTTTAATAAAGCATCACCGAGCCAACTTCATTTCTCTAAAACAAGACTGTGAGATAAATAAACACAATGATAAAAAGGATGGCAACTTAAGCAACATTCATTATGCACACCCAAGACAGAGACATCAGGATGATTAGCCCAGAAGCGTGTACCAACACTTGCTTAGCAGAAGCCTCAGCCCATGATGAGCACTAATTAAGTTCTTTCCTTTGATCAAGGAGCAAGATAAGATCACATTTATGCCACAAAGCTTTGATTGCAACAACACACCATACACTTTGCTTACCTACACCTAACTACTAGTCTAAGAAATAGCCCAAAAAATATTTTGCCATTACAGTGACAAAGAACATTCTTCATTCAAAAGGGTGTATAGAGAAGCACATATAAGAAACTTCTTTAACACAGCACTGATACAGTATTATAACAGAATTCAGCCAAGTGCTGAACACAAGACTGTAGAGCAGACCAGAGTTACAGAGGTCAGTGATCTGATCTCACCAAATCAAACACAGATGCTTGGTTTTGTCCAGCGTGTGTGATGTTTGATGAAAAATTAGCTACATTTCATAATACTAGAAATATCTATTTTAACAGGTAATGAATGTTTAAAGCCAGCAAAACAGATCAGGCTGATTCAGTGTACCTCCTGCAGATCCTCCAAGCTGTAAAATGTTATTGCTTGTACTCTGAAAATATGGAGGCAGGCATATGGAAACCCACAGGCAATTTCATCATGCAAAGGAGCATGGCCCAGGGACCTGAATGACAGACTCAGATTCCAAAGTTATCCCACTCTGGTAATGAGAGGCCAAAGGACACAAGAACTCTATACCAGGTGTAACATCAGCCAGAAATCCACAGTCAAACAGCATTTTTATTTGAATCTGCTATCTCTTAATACAGCCCTGTATACAAACACACTAAAATCTTGAGCTACCCCATCACCACAAGCAGCTGGGGCCTGAAGAACTCCCATAAATGTGTGAGAGGTTGCTGTAGCGACCCCAGTTCAATTAACTCCTGTCCACCTTTCCATTCCTCTCCTCAAATGTGCCTCGTCATCCTCAGTACCTCACTACCTCCTCCTTTTGACAGGACTTATTTGGGGTGTGTGGAGGACAGAGCAAAGAGGAACACTAAAGATACACCATTCCTTTAGGAAAGCAAGATCTGACTGTGTGGTACCATTAGGCAAAGGTGCAAATTCAGAACATCATTGCTTCTATGGAAAATATACAACAGAAATCAACATCTATCACTTAATTTGCAGAGACACTGTTTAGACTTACTCATTAATATGCCTTCTGTGTGAAGCATCAGTGAAAATCTTGCCCTAAGATGACAGAGCAAACCAAAAACTGAGCAGCCTTGCCACCTCTTGTGCAATTCCCTAACCGTGACCAGTCTGTTAGACATGCTTGGAAGGAGCTCCATGTCTTAAACCAGGCAATTCAGAAATTTTGATTTAAAAGACAAAAAGGAACAAACACCACCCAAAACCCCCCACACACATTTGATAATACTTGATAATAGGCTGTATTCACACATCATTCTTAACTGCAATTTATCCTGTAGTGCATGTTGAGTTACAGCTTCTTGTTGGGGTCTTTCACTAAAGAAAACAAATCATCATGGCAAATTTCAACATACATCTTTATCCAGTGCCCTGTACTTTGTTTGCCTGTAGCTCTTGCAATGTGCTAATGAGTGTAAAAACAAGGAGAGGCATGATTCTCGTTCAAGAAGTTTGGCATGCTGAAAACACAGGGCTCCAGGCAAGAAGTGCAAGGAAGGAACACATAACAAGAGTTCTGAAAACCTGGAGCCCGAGCAGTATTTCATGAAAAATGAGGCTTTTCCTACAGAAGTGTCCAACAACAGATACAAATTACTTACCGACCCTCAAGTTTTAAAGAAAAAACGGAGTAAAGCAACCTGCCCAGTGGCCATCTCTGCACCTTTAACTAGGCAGTTTCACTACATTCTATGACGTTACAATCAACTTTCCACTAATGCCTTTTGTGATTTTTACCTCTTAAAATATTGCTTTTCCAGACATTATGCTGATAGCATTCAACTTTTAGACTTTCTGATGTTTGGTTATAGTAGTTTGAACAACAATTTAATGGCAAATAAATACAGCTGACTGTGAATATGAAAAGATCAAGGGGGAAAAAAATCACAACCCACAGGCAGCTCAAGAAAGTGCAATACAGAAAAACCCATGAAAACATGACCTAAACACAAGAACACAGAGGCCAACTTTGATTTATGTTTTCATACATATTCACTCAGCAACAACACATGAAGAACTTTAAGACTGCAGCAGTACAACTCGTTGTGCAAGTTTTTACTTTGTTTCAGCCCACAAATAAATATAAATAGATGTATATAGTATATTCCACCTTTTGCTAGTAAAACATTATGGGCAAGCTTGGATGTGCAAAGAGCAGTTATTCAATACCATTCTCCGATCTAATTAACAAATACTCATACAGAGTATTTTTTAGGTAACCAATAAAAGGTTAGAAAAGAGGAATGAGATTGTTCTGTATCCTAGGCATGGGCAGCTCTCCCTGCTATTCCTCACTGAAAGCAAAATACAAAATAACCAGGGTTTTCTTTGTGTTAGATTTTACCAAATAACTTGAACACAACAGCATTCACTTGAGAGTCCCTAAAAAGAAAAGCTAAAAAATAACTCCTCTGCTAAGCATCGCTCATAATTTGTTCTAAAATCTAGCTCTGGTTTGCAGCTCCCAGCACACAGTTAACATGACTGACCTTGTTGAAATCTCCCTGGCTAAGCAAGATAGCTCTAAAAAAAGAACATCAGGCCCTCACAATTAATTGCTAACTATTAATAAATTAGCATATTTCTCCCTCTTCTCCCAGACATACCTATAAATGTAGTTGCCCAACAACTTTACCAGGAATGGAAATCTGAGTATTTCACGACATATGCAGGAATAAGTAATGCCCATGAACTACTGAGAAAGGGAATAACAGAACCTGGAGTGCAATAATGAGCCCAAAGCAGATGCGTGATCCCCAGCCAGCTGAGTCTACAGCTCCAGTGACAAAGGCCAGACTGTAATGGAGCCTCACAACAACAGAGGCTTCTAACCACAAGCAGGTCAAACTGTCTTTACTGTGTAAAATTTTGCTTGAAGTCACAACTCACACAAGCATGTGAAGCCTGGGGAAAGGGGGAAGAGACAGATCAGGCCACAGCAAACAAAGAGGAGGCACAGCGATGCTCTCTAAGATGACAGTGACATTTCTCACACAGGAGCTCTAGGACAAACACTGCTTTCCTCCTCTTCACATATTTTGAGAAATGACCTCAGCTGAGGGGTCTTCCAGTAGCCAGGAGCTTCTGAGACCACAAGAAGTTTCACCATACCATCAATTGTCATCATGCCAGTAAAATTAAGTCACTTTTATACAGCGCACTGCAAATGTGCTGCAACTTCTATGACCACTCACCTGCCCTGCAAGCAGCTGAATAACTCTAGGAATACCTCTTGAGGAACTCTCAAGAAATTCAGGCACAAAAGAGAGTGCTGTGATATACAGGTGAGGACTTAGAGTCCCCAAGCATCTTACACTGCACAAAAGCAAGATCACAGGTCAACTACAACACTATCCAGATGTTAGTCTGTACCACAACAAGGATCAACTCAAAACAACCCAGAAAAACAAACACCAAACACACCTTTTTAGCAGAGTTGGGAAACAGTGCAGACAATATAGTTCAAAGAGCACAAAATCCATGCCAGCCCAGGCACAAGTAAATCAACACAGCATCTTAGGAAAATATATACATTTTCATGGCTGAATATGGCCCCTAAATACTATCTGAATTCATGGCTGAATATGGCCCCTAAATACTATCTGAATTCATTGTGCTGTAAGAGAAACCTTTAACTACACCATCACTTCTTTCAGACAGAAATCGAGGTGGTGATGTAGCTAAAAAGTTATCACATCCTTGGTCAAAGCTTGAGAAATGCTTCGCATACACAGAAAATTGCTAGCAATAAAATCACAAGTCTTCCTCTGCAGTTTCAGTTTAACTAGACCAGCTCTTACTAGCTGCATAGCCTGCTATTGCCAGTACAGCTCCCTGTGCCAGAAAAAACACCCTTGTTCACAAAAAATAGCAGCATTCTAGTCTGAATTAGCAAGAGAAGACAAGCAACTGTGTTTTGTATCAGCTGTTGTTGGTAACAATGAACAGAGCCCTTTTATTTAAAATCTGACTACAAATATCTAAAAATATTTATGTTTAGCTTACGACGTCTTGATAGGTTCCATTTTAAATGCTAGATAAATGCTTCTTACAGTATTTACCAAGGACTGAACATCTCAAAATCTCAGAGCAAAACTCTTCAGAACAAGAGCTACCTTGTTAAAAAAGTTATTTAAAATCAAGTTAAAAAAAAAAAAAAAAATGTAAGCTGACCAAGAGCAAATAAGCTGTCCAGCAGTGTCATACAGCCTACTTTGGGATTTTGCTTTTAGGGGTTTGTTTCATGGAAAATAGTAAGTTTCCATGATTCCTTTTGGTTTGGGAAATTTACCAAAAGAATTTTAATTTATCAAAGTTTGATTGAAAGAGGGTGGAGAGAAGGGAAAATGTTCCTGGACAAATATTCTCAGTTTCACATTGACCATTAATGTGGACTGAGTCAGACCACTTATTTCCACCATTCTCTACATTTTGCCAAGATATTTTTTATCATTGTATGATAAGTAAGAATCATTATCTGCAAAACCAATCTCCCCACTGAGAGCTGGCATCTCCCAGAAGTTTTTTACATTATACTTCTAAAATACATCTCCACAGAACCACAGCACTAACTACTGGCAGCAAATATCACCAGCCAAATAATTTTTCCCAGAGTTCAACCAGTTCAGTTAAGATCATGGCATCACTTCTCACAGAAGGCACATGCAAGAAAACAAAGAGCCTAAGCTCCCCTCCAATCGCTTGTTCATAAAACTAACCTTGAGAAATAAATGCAATATTCATAAGGTAAAATTAAATTGGGCTTAGTCAAACATGAAACCCAGTGGTTGTGAACTACACAGTAAATAACTATTTCAGGTTGAAAATAAACTATGAAACACTGTGCTAATAAGGCTGTTAGCTAGCTATTAAAGCTTCTATTTTCATGTGCAGAGATGAAAGTATAACCATAAAGAAAAATTTTCCACATCTCATTTCTTTATTACAGTCTTGTCATGCAGGGAGTGACATAAAATGACGCTGTGTACTAAACAAGTCCAACGCTTACCTAGAAACTGAAAAACAACAGCACAAACAAAAGTCACCAGCAGTCTTTAATTTATTCCTTTACATTTCAAAGTACACGTGTTTGCATTAGTCAGAAGATCCACCTCCCAACTACAGCCAGCCCTCAAATTATTCTGCATAACACTAATTGAGGGTCCAGCTGAAGAGTTACCTGTCCAAGGAACCAGCAAGTAAAATAAATTATGCAAGAAAGGAAGCCAAGCATACTTAAGAATAATAAAGGCTTTTAAAATTATTAGCAGGTTTACTCTTTAATCTGGCAAGGTAACAAACTTTCAGCACCCAAGAGAAAAATCACAATGAGGAAAAAGCTTTATATAAATATCCCACATGCCAAAGCAAAAGGCTTATTTCATTGGAACTATGCACTCCTGTTTAAACCAATACCAAGCATAAAAAAGGAGAGATTTTTCTGGGGAAGTTATTTATATGTTAACGCATAACTTCACAGCACGTTTGTGTGGAATCCTCTCCTCACAAAGGCTGCTTGGACAGTCCCTCACTGGCAACGGCCCCTTCAGGCACATGTTCACGCTCAGGAGGGCCGGGAGTATCCATCTCTCGCTGTCTGAAAACATGAGTCTGCTTTCCAAATTTGCCTCAGTTTGGAGCCGCGCTGCTGCCAAGCGTCGACCGCAGGCACGCAGTACAACCAGCGCGATGGTCCCGCTGAGACACGGCTGAGTAATGGCTGCTGGGAGCGAACGCCGCTTCTAGCGCGGGCAAACTTTCGCCCCTCGAAACATTCCTAACTTCCCATCAAATTAAACTCCAGCTAAGCCTGCGAAAACACTTTATGTAACCAAAGAGGATCACACTAAAACCTAATGCCGCAAGAAAAAAAAAAAAAAAAAAAAAAAGAGAGACGTGCGCTCCAGAAGCCATAAATCCCTCACCTAACTCATAGCTCCACTTCCCTTTTGATTCATTCCCTGTAGAGCGGGAGCTGCGACATCCCAGTCGGCATTGGGAAAACATTCACAGGGTCCAAGCGGAGTATGACAACACGAAGTTGAACCTGCCCTCAGAGGAAGCCCCGGTACCACCCAGTGCTGCCGAAATGCCCGCGGCAGGAGCGGGGCGCCCGCGGCCATCCCGCCCCGCGGAGCCCCAGGGGCTGGGCGCAGGCGGGCTGCAAATCGCGGTCCCGCCGAGGCTTTCGCTGCTATGCCAGCACTGCCAACAAACCTCGAAGCAGAGGAGGATGGTTTTGCTGGCGGGAGAGGGAGAGACAGAAGCACACACCCGAGAGATGAGGGGCGGGAGGGATGGACGGACAGACTGGCGGACGAAGAGGCCGCTATTCATCTCTCCGAGCGGGAGCCCAGCGCTTCAGTCCCATCACTGCTGAACAGGATAAAGAGTTCTTGCTTAGTTGAGCTAGTTTAAAAACTTCTTGCTTAACTTAACAAACCTGAAGTTTTTTCGAACCGTGAATGGCTTTCGCTTGAGAACTTTAACTGAAAGTTAACTTTTGCGAGACTTTTCCGACCCGAACTATTCTGGTTCTCTGATATCGCCACGATCCTATCTGCCTGAAGGAGCACGGTAACCCCCCTCAGCAAGCAGGCTGGCCAGGACGAACACAGGGAGAAGGGGAGCGAGCCATGGGTAGAGACCCCACTGCAGATACACATACATACATATAGAGAGATATACACGGACCTCGAGTCAGCCGAACTTTTTGCAGCCGTCTCGCTGCAAAACTTTCTCTTTCCCAGCGTCAGAAAAAGAAAAAACCAAAACAACACCGAAAATCCCGCAAGGCGAAGCGGGCACCAGCAGGCGCGGAGGAGCGTCAGCAGGAGGGCGCGGGAAGCCGCCAGCTCCCGAGCACCACGCCGGGGAGTCCCGGGGCTCGGCCGGGGCCGGCGCTGGCAAAGGCCGCGCTCCCCCC
>WBNO01019866.1:136342-222280 GCA_013400575.1 Peucedramus taeniatus | reverse complement strand
GGCCGCCCCCTCCCCGGCCCGGCTCCTCCCGCCGGCCACGGCCGGGCCCGCCCCGCTACCGCTCCGCCCCCAGGTGCCGTGTCCCGCCCGGGCCTCGTGCTTGGGAAAGTGCCCGGAAAAAACTTCCTGGGGTTCCCGCTCCGACAGGTCCGGAGAGACGGCGATTCGGGAGTCGCCCGGCATTCTTCCCCGGGAGCGGCGGGCCGTGGGGTGGAGCGGCGGCCCGGCGCTGCGCCCTGCTTCGGTGGTGGCTCCGTGTGAGTCACAGCCTTGGGGCAGTTTTAGCAGCAACTGCGGAGCGCCTTGTGTCCCCGTATTGGCATTTGGGGTTTTTGTTTCTGAATCCCTCGAACTAAAAGCGTCCTTGGGTGTGGAGGCTGTTTCACCAGAAGAGCTTATTTTTATTTTGCTGACTTCTCTTGGGGGCTGCATTAAGCCATCAGCTACACCTCAGACTCGTATTCCTCACGGGAAATGTGTCACTTTTGTCCTGGCCATCTCCCGAAGCCCCTACTGAATGTCAGTCTCTTCTCAGAGGCTAAAGGGCTGACCTCCAGAACTGTGTGCCCAGCATACCGGCTTCTGCAATTCCTTAGCACTGAGCACATAACGGCCTTGCAAACACTTTTCCATGAAGCAAGGAAACATGAAGAGAACGGGAGTTTTTATTGCGTCTATCACAATACTATCTGCTTCAGCAGCAAATTCCAGCCTGACGCCTTTTTGTAGCATGCACAAATGTCCCACTGCTCCTCTTCCTCAATGAGGAAGAAACAGAGGAAACTCTGCTGTCACTGTGGGGTGACACACAAATGACATGGGCAGTTTTGTTTAAAGCAAACTAAAAAAATCTTTATTAAAAAATCTGACTCTATATATATATATATCTTTTTGAAATGCCAGTGTCATTGGAGGGTTATAGTGTCACCTCCTCAATGTCACTGGGCAACCCAACAGTTTATCAGGTTGCTCATCCTTCACAAAGGAATGAAAAATAATAAGTTATTTATATAAAGTGTATGAGAAAGTTCTATATAAAAATACAAACATCAAAAAACTTAATAAAACTTAAAAACATCAAAACAACACTCTGCTGTGACAATAAGACTGTGAAATTTTAACTTGGCAATATTAGAGAGTGGGTAAGCTGCTGGGATTTGAGACTGTCCAGTATCCCACTGTTTTCATTGTCTCCCATCTCAACCCATCTGTTATCCCCAGTCATGCAGTTGAAATGTAAGCTCTTTGGGACAGGGGTTGTCAGTTCCGTGCAGGGCTGTGCAGCACCCAGCTGTGCAGTGCCCAGCTTTCCCACCGCGGCACAAATGGCTGCCTTCTGGCATGCACTGCTGCAGACCCCCATTGGAATCAGGAGGAGTTTTAGTTCTAGTTTTAGTCTGGGGAACCAGTAGTTTAAAAAAAGGGGGGTGTGCATGAATACCTAAAAAATATAATTTGTTCATTTTTTTGTTGCATGGTGGTTGAAGGTATATTTTTAGTTCTTTATTATAAGGTTAACTCGTTCTAGCTGATTTCTCTATTTGCTTTCTAGTTTGTGAAATAGAATGGCTGTCAGTTAACCTCTCTACCTATCTGAATGATTAAAATGCAGTTCCTCACAGTTTTAATATTGGTGCAACAACAAAAAGTTTCCTGATTCCCTATTGAATCATGTGCCATTCATGCTTAAAAACAATAAAACAGCAGCTCTCCCCCCTCACAGAGGCCTGAGTAAACAGATGGACCTTGCAATGTGCCCTGCTAATGGTTTCACATGGGTTAATGTAACAGCGCTTGTTTTAACTGCACAGATGCTTCCCTAGGTTGCAGGCAGGATAGCAAATGTCTCTCACCCTTGGTGTTTAGAACACTCATCTGCTGTCATCCTTCTCTGTCACAGGTCTTGGGCCAGTGCCTCTGCCTGATTTGGGTCAGATGAGCACCATATTTTGTGAGGAAGTCACGCAGAGATGGTCACTTGCTTGGATTGCCAATCCAACAAATCCATTATTAATACATACTATTTTTTGTCATTTTCAAAGTGACAAATCTATTAGTTTATTTTCTTAAGCAGGACAACATTGCAGTGACTTTCTGTTCTTTTACTACCTGATGTCCCCCAACATCAACTGATGTACAGCCTGCTCTGAACAAATGAAATGGGACTGACAGGGGAAGGCAGTGTGTCTCCTGTTTCTCAAAAGGATCCTAGCCACATTGCTTGCCTGTGCTACTCTTTTCAAGCCCAGATTGCAGCTGCCTTTGAGTTGATCGTTCTCATGATTGTATCAGCATAATCTGATCTTTATTTGAGATGAGATTACCTAGTGGTCCACTGGCATGATGCAATTAGAAGTTCTGTCTATAGAATAAGGGGTTTTTGTTAAAAAAATACTCAGTGCCAAAAGAAATTAAAACTTACCTTCAGATGCTCTGTGGGTTTATGAGTTTTTAGCCAGTATCAAGTATGAGGAAAGATGTCCATTCCTTTTCTCTGCTTGCAGCCTTGTATGGAACTCATTGCTCTGCCAAGGACCCGACTACCAGCTCTCCAGAAGTGCACTTTTATTTTTTTTTTATTACAATTTTCTGGTGGTAAAAGTGATTTGATTTGAGAAGACGATTCAGACCAATTGTTTGCTGATTCCCTGTTTTGTTTCCTTCCTTTTTATTTCCTCTTGCAGGCCAGGTTTTCAAAGGGCTCTCAGGCCAGTTTGCCTGACAACACAGAGTTCAGTATGGACCACGATCTTGATTTCACAGTCTTAGGCACAGCAATATGCACCTTCCTATTACCCCAGAGGAAAGACAAAAGAGTCTTTTGTCTAAACCCACAGCCACATCCTGTCAAGATGGCAGAAGAAGCTACAGTGTTTGTCACCTTCAGGTTTCTCTCCTGGCAGCTGATCAGCAAGAGGACAGCAGATGATTCTCTATAACAGAAAGTCTGTGGGAATAAATTATCCTTTCAAGGAAAAAAAGGGTATTTGGATAATTGAAAAAGCTTAGCATCATTTCATCAGCTATATTGGCAGTACTCTGGCTTAACAGGGCATTTATCATTTTTTTCCAAACACAGTCTAGTTGACCCTGCCTCTTAGGCCCTAGTTTTCCATACCAAATCTGTGAGCTACCAGGTTACCTGCCTGGACCCAATTTTTTTTTTTGGTGTATATATATGGTCACATGCTTGACAAAGTAACCAAAGTGGACAACAAGGATGACATTCAAGTTTTTAACTAGCATGAGGGTGAGAGGCAATAGATGATCTAGTACAAATATCTGTTGATACAGAGAGAACACACCAAAATCCCTTGAACAGCTGAGAGTTAAGTGAGTTTGGACCAGGTTAATTCTTCACATCAGATTGCTGCTTTTGTCCCCTGGCTGCTGCATCACAGTCTGTTGCCAGACTTACTACCACCCACCAGAGCTATGCCTCACTCCCTTGGAGTTGTGCAGGTTTGCAGAGACAGCAGCTCCTTTCTCTAAGGGAGGTAACTGCTGCTACTCATCTTTAGGGGGGATGAATGAATAAGTGCTTAGCCAAAAGTCACATACTTTTGGGATGTTTAGGGGTGTTTATGTTTGGCAAAGCACTGTGTAAGCAAGTTTTACATTGCATTATATTTTAATTACATTATTCATGAAACGTTCAAGATTTATATATTTCATATTAATAGCTGAAAGCTGTGAAAACTGACAGATTTAAAGTGTGCAGAACAAAAGCCAGTATATGGGCAGAAAATCCACTGTTTGCCTCTATTGACAATCCACAAATGTGCAGTTAGGTGCTCATGCCTAACCTTTTGTTAGTCATAATGCTTCAGAGACCACCTCAATTACTGTCAATACAAAAAAAAAATAGGATTTACCTTTTCAAGCATTACCTTAATCATACACACAGGCCATAGAAGTCAGTAGGACTTTTTGCACAACAAGAAGAAAATTTTACCCTACGTAACTGGAACTGAGAACTTCCTGGTAAAATCAGTGAGTATTAAAGTTCTTTTGGAAATTGCAGCAGGTAACTTAACTGAGTCAGAGTGAGTCAAGTTCAGAACTGGATTTGGTTCTATGAGCATGTAATTAAAAAACTCATACTAGTGAGAAACTGTTGTTGCATAAGGATCAACATCCTATTTCTCACTTTGATACCAGTACTGTTAATGATGTATCTCTTCTATACATGAGAGTGTGGGAGATCATGGTGTAGCCTGATGAGAGAAATAGGTCTATCTAGTGGTGTTTTGAATACAAGGTTATGCTTGATTTATCAGTAACCAAAGTTAGGTTAGGAAGACCTACATATATGGCTGTATTTATAATGGATCTATCAGATTTATTATTTTTTTTCCCATAATAAAGTTCCTGCACTACTTATTTCCTAAGGATAGGAATTCTGTATTTGGATTGTCCTTGTTATCTTCCATTCAGCTTTAAAACTACTTACACAAAGTTCCTAGTCGGGTGAAAGTTGCTACTGCCTGCTGCTATAGGTATGTATATATATGTCTGCATATAAATATATGTGTGTGTATCTGTACACTGATGACTTTGCACAAAACTGATGTAGGCCATAAGGAGAAAGGTCTTCTCCTGAAATATACAAGTATATTTTTTCCTTCAAAAATGCAGATTTAGGACCTGAATTGCCATATATTGGCCTTTTTAATTACCTAGGTGGTTTTATTAAGCAGGTCTCAAATCCCTGCATAGAAATAATTTCCTCCACTGCCACTTGTGCTAAGGTAGCATGTTTAAGAAGAGAATCGCAAACCTGTTGTGCAAAATATAAATGTATTAAACACGTATTTCATAATTATTAGAAATTAGGTTATAATTTCTTTTGGTCTACCTTAGGTCCCTTTACCTGGCTATGAAACTATCTGACTCTCGGGTAAATGAAGCACAAAAGCGATTTGTGGAAAATTACAAAACTCACCAGTATCAACATATAAAGTGAAACTTAAACTCAAATGACAGAATTTTTATATAGAGAAATAGACAAATTTTTTTATCTGGTCTTCATTTCTCTGCCCAAAAGGCACACAAGAGGAAAGATTTGTCTTGAAAACACTTCATCAGTGAGTTTGATTGGCTGCAGAAGATTTATGTTCCCAAATGAAAAACAAACAATTTCTAGGAGTTCAGCAATAGCAAGGAGACATTTATGGTGCTAGAGCAGGGAAACCACTTTGCAAAATTACCAGGAGCAGCATCTGCCCCACCAGCTATGGATGTTTGTCCAGCAGTCATTTATCACAGGTGCACAGAGGCAGAGTGGGACCCAATCCTGGCTGATGCCTGCAGGGGTGGAGGGAGTGAGATGTGGCACAGTGCAGGTGAAGCAGATGTGCACAGCTGAGTTCCTGGCTCAGGACCAGAGGAGAGGGCTGAGGCACTATTCAGCTCCCCTCAAGCACTACACTGCTTTGGGCTGAGGAAATGTGATGAATGAGGGTGGAACGGGCAGCTGGTGCAGGAGGAAAAGGGGTGCTGGAGCAGGCAGAATATCCCCATCACCCCCGAAGCCACACACAGATGGTGGAAACCTCCTCCTGCTAAAGGGATACCTGTGGGCCAAGGCAGAGAAGATCACCTCTCAAATATCAGTGGTACTGTCTGCACAGCCTGAGCCATATTTGCCTGGAAATGTGCTCAAAATAAGGTCTAAGAGAGATGAATTTATGGAAGGAAAACTAGAGTAATTCTTACATTGAGCATGTAGGAGTATTTGTATATTTGTATTTGAAGACCTTGATTCAAGGAGCCTGTGTTCTGCCTAAATCACACGTTCTCTTCCTCCCCCTTTTACTCAAGTCTTGAGACACCAAAAAACAACAGCCAAAGGGATTTAAGGCCAGGCTGGCTAAATGTGCACATGCAACAGTAGAACCAAAAGCTAGAAACATTTCTTTTAAAAAGCTCTTTGACCTTGACAAGAAAATTTTTTGCTCACTTTTGCAGTCCTCTTGCTCCTCCTTTTTAAAGGAAGTTCAATATACAAGTATTTTAATTCACCTATTTTTCTTAATAGGCTAAATTTATCTGCAAGCTCTGAAATGTAAGAAAGGTGCATTAACTCTACCTGCTAGAGCTTTTATTGCAAATGGAAGTTGATTTTTTGGAAGGCAAAAATAATATCAGTAATTCAAACAATTCATTTGAATATCTGTTTAGCTTTAAAAATAATACCTTGAATCAGAGAAGAAGGCTCGATTCTTAATTTTTTTTTCACTAATTGTCATCTATTTAAAACTTTTAAGTAGAATTGGCTGCAGTATCACAACTGGTTATTGTAGAAACCCACCTAATCAGGAATGAAAATCCCCAGTAACTTAAGTAACAGTTTCTCTAGAAATCAAACTACTACTGTAGTATCTTCTATAGAATTCTCAAATCTTCAGATCTTCAAACATGTTGCAAACATTAATGAGCAGTCTCTCAAAATACCTGTGGTCTTGTGGTTAAGACAGCCCAACACAGTTCCAAAAGGAAGATGTTCAAAGCTTTGCTCTGTCACAGCCCATCTCATACAAGACTGCGACTGATCCTGAAATTCTTTATGATTAGGGATGAGAGTAATTCTGTTAAATTCTGTTAGAAGAATGGGCCTAAATGTTTTTCTCTTAAGGGGATTTAAGGATATCTTTGGGTTCAAAGTCCAAACAACAATCCTGCAGTTGTTAATAGCCTCACTTCTGACTGTCCATTGGAGCACCTGAAGAGATTCCAAAAATAATTTCATGCACTCCCTTGCAAAGGGAGGATCTGTGACTGAGGGCTTGCTCTAAGAAATAGAGCAGGGGTAGGAGGAAAAGCAATAATATCATAAAACACAATTTTTGAATTACTGCCCCAGCTGTCTTGTCACACATCAGGCCCTTGGTCCAGGACTGGCTCTACAGAGCAATGACTATTTTTGGACCAAGGGCTCTTCTGGGTTCAGGTGCTAACGTTGTTCACTTCTCTGTGGCATGTGGGGATCCTGAAGTCATAGGCATATTCAGAGTATGGTCTGAATAATTGATCAAACCAGTTGGGTGAAAACACTGGGGCTTCATCCACCACCTGGGTGAGCCACAGGCTGCGGGGCATCTCAGTTCAGCTCCCCTCTTTGCCCCACAGGATTTCAGTGTGCTTCCTGGAGCTGTGTACAGATGTAGGTTTCACTCCCTAGTCCAGCCCTAGCAATATTTCTTAACAGACAGGCTCAGCTAGTTCTTCCAAAGCTTTTTAGATTTTGTGGTTTATACCCTTTTATGTGGCCAGCTTTCCTCACGTGTTGTCTGTGCAATCTGAGGAGAAAGTTCACACCTCTGTGGCCCTTGCCCTCACAGCAAGTGCTCTTGGTACTGGCAATGTACCACTATTATAAAAGACAGCTTGAAAATGAAATAATAAATCACACTCAACAATTTGCTTGGAAAATTACAGCTTTTTTGTCATCATTGCTGAGAACCGTATACCTGTCATTCCTTTCTTTGATAAGCAGAATTGAAATATTTCCTGCACATTCATCACAACCTTTTTCCTTTAATAAATTACTACATTATGCATAATACTTCCTTAGATTAGCTGTTACTCTTGCTTCTGTAAAGACTAGACTCATTGGTTGTGTTGAGCCTGGGATGCAAAGAGAAGCCCCAGGGAAGAGAAGCTCTGAGGAATGGAGAGGAAAAGTTGGTCATTTAAACCCCTGAAAATATGGCTTTGCAGAGACCAAAGACTAGGTCTGTCCTTTGAATCAATGACTGCTCTGAGAGCAATAAAAGTCACAAACAGATCTTGGTACCACAAGTGTTGGAAGACCTTATAAATCATAGGAAAAAGGTTAAAACAATTATCTGAAGCACAATAGTCCTTTCTGAAACATACTGATCTTCAGAAACAGGTTTACAGCCTCCCTTCTGGACAATAATTTTCATAGCAGAAGTCTGGCACAAAGCTTTAGAAACTGCATTCAGTAAGTATTCTTTGTCTCCATTGCATGAATAATTATGTTTCCTTCCCCCCCACTTTCAGGACTTTTTCCTCAACATTTGATAATTTAATTAGAAAGTGTAGCAACAGGCAAGAAGTTTATCAGACTGGAATAGCAATTTTCTGCAAGAATCATGCTTTTAGGAAAAGAGCACTTTGGTCACCTCTACCTCAGTAACAGTAGCCTAAACATGAAGAAGGAAAAGTTGAGAAAGGTAAAAAAAATACCCAAGGGCATATAAAGACTTGAACCTAGGAAAAAACCAAACCAGAACAAAACAAAACAAAACAAAACAAACAAACAAACAAACAAACAAACAAACAAAAAAGTTCCAAACCAGCATATTCAGATTCAGTGGACAGAAATTAGGCCAATACATCAAATATACACTGTCTGTTGCTGATGCCTGAGGCCACAAAATTATTTGGAGTCTTTGGCTTTCTGTGTGTACAAGATGACAGCAGAAACCAGACAATGGGCTGATGTTTGTTCTTCAAATCCAATCACCAGATGAGTGGAGTTGCTGCCTTAAAATATTTAGTGTTTTGTTGGAAGGTTGGCACCTCTCACATGCTCCTTGAAAGAGAAACAATAATATAAGGATCTGGTGGGAGTTCAAAATCCTTGTTTGGCTCTCAATTATCCATCCCTACCACACAGAGAGAGATGTATTTGCAACTTACTTACTTGGGGCCTACTGTTTTTTAATTGTGATTTTGGTTTAGTTTATAATACTATCTATTTTTCATGGTCATGGGAAGATGTAGAGACCAAAAACTCTAACTGAGCAAAGCACAGAAAGGTGTGGTGTGCTGAGCACATTGGCAACAGTGGCCTTTGGTGCAGGCTCATGTCAAAGCTATTTTCACTACACAGCCTGGCCAAAGCACAGCTGTTCTGCTGTGTGCAGACAATTATTTGTAAGGACCTCTGCTTTTGTCTTCCCCAAATGATGTTCCTTTACAAGAAAGCAGAAGGGAATTGGCCCAGCCACTGCGAGATGCTTGTTTTAATACCAAATCCCATGTGAGCATCTGAACATCTGTATTCAAAAGAAGTACAAGAGGAAGACAGAACTCACTTATGATAAGCCTGTGTTCATGGCTTCCCTCCCTTTCTGAAGTCAAAAGGAGAGATTACCAGAATGAAAATGTGCTCTGTTGGGAAGGGAGTAGAATGAAATCCTCCTCCACTGGTTTATATGTGAAGTTCCTGTCTATCATTAGCAAGATTTATTCACTTAAGACCTTCCAGTGTTCTTGAAATACTTGTCTTTTAATTTACAACTTGATTTGGGACATTTTCTGATGGTTTTGAGGGAGGACTAAAGAGATTTTGATAAAAATTTGGGCAAGAAGAGGGAGAAAACAGTGTTCTTGTAAGCTCTCGTATTGTTTATTTTGCCCTCCGTGGTTGAAAACGGAAAAAGCGGGCAGAAATCTCAAAGGTGAAGACCTTCAGGTCTCATGGAACCAAATCAGATGCAATTTTAACCATGACCAAAAAAGGTACTACAAGAATTAAACACGAGAAGTGGAAAGGGCACATTTCCATGTGGGATTCCCATCAGCTTTCTGGGGTAGATTCCAGCTGTGAAAGCCACAGGAGCATCTTCTCCACTCTCTGACCCTTTTTGTGGTCAGGATTTGCCCTATAAGGGCTTAATTGACACTAACGTGAATGGATTCTTAATTCACTGCCTAGAGCAGGTTTATATGAAGCCTGCCTCCTTCGGATCCCTGGCAATTTCCTCTGCTCTGTTTGCATCAAAACGAGAACCTCTTCTCAAAAAGGAGAGCATGCATGCTGCACATGAAAGCAATCGACAGAAACCTTTCTCCCTGAAAATGTAGGGAAGAGCTATGCAGCCCTGTGTGTCCTTTGTGTTCTGAAAGGAGCCAAATTCAATAGGAAAATAAAATACATATCCCAAAGGCTTCGTGACTCCCTTTTCATTCAGTGTTACAGCACTGAAAAATTCTTTTATATAGCAATATTTTATTATCTTTTGACAAAATTCTAGCTTTAACGTGACCAATTGCTCTGGTTTTATTGCACTATTATATGTTTGGTATCTCTATCTGTAGTTAAGGCTGCTGAATGTTTTTGAACAAAATAGGTTTAGAAATGGACTACTTGCCTGGTGAGGCTTGAGTCTTTTTCTTCCTCTGTGTGTAATCATCTACTGATAGACAGAGTTTTACCATACTGTATATTTGACTGTTTATGACTATGCTTTCTGTTTACTGTCAGTTAAATAATGGATTTTTCCCATTGGTTTTCTTGTTTTGAAGGCCTATGCCATCAAAAAAAACAAAAAAAACAAAAAAAAAAAAAAAAAAAAAAAAAAAACACAAACAAGAAAACTAATTGTGATCCAGACACAAATCTGCCAGTTTTACTGAAGCTTCTGATTCAAGAAGGTCTTTCAGAATTTGCAAATTAGGGGGCATGACAGATGGAGCTATTTTTGAAACAGTACCACTAGTCATATGTTTAAAACTGCAATTGTGTTTAAGTGCTTTGTGGAATCAAACCTTAATTCTGTGGGTTAAACTGAGATGACTCAGTTGAGGGAAAACATCACATTTTGTGAAAAAATATTGCCACTTCCTGGTAAGTCATCAAACATCTGCTTTTGTTAAAATTCCAAAGATGAGTTTCTCTTAGCTGACTCTGCTGTTGTAAGTCAAGAAGCTAAAACCTCAGTAACATCATTAATATGAGATGTAAGGAGATGCAACCCCACAAGCAGAAACAAAAATGTCTAATGTAAAGAAGAGATGTCTTATTAACTTCTTATGTAAAATCTCTCTAATGTGAAACATGATTGATTAATGAATTTAGCTAACTTCAATTGAACAAACAATTCTGAAAATGTAGGTCCATGGCTTTAAATGAAGAGAAGACCAAGCAGAAAGTACTGATGACTTATGATTTACCCCTAAGTCCATGACATCTGTAAGCATAATGTAGTGTTGGGTGCTAAGTGCTAAACATCCTGAAACCTTCATCAGCAGTTTCTCCATCAGCAGGCAAATTTTCCAGCCTGTCTTTAGATGATATATTATGCTGCTCCTAACTGCAAGTTCCTCCTCCCTGTGTTGTCTTCATTGCTGCTTCAATGTGAAGGTAAAATCTTTAACACTAAGCAGCTTGGCACAACTTGTGTGAGCAATTCTTAACACTGCATTTGAGAATATTTACGAAATGTATAAGTCTCAAGACGACATTTTACTCTTAGTATTTAGTTTTCTATACAAAATATTTCAGAAACATAAACAGGTAAGGCATTCTCAGCTCTTTGTCAGTCCATATGCTTTTTCCATTAATGCCATTTACAGCAGCATTTAGCTCTTCCAAACACTGTAGCTGCAGGAACAAAAAGTGCAGGTGAACAACATCAACAAACAAACAGACAAAAAACCCAAACAAAACAAAAAGCTACCTGTTTAAGTAATATTGTCTTCCTCTGCTGAATAAACAAAAATCTCTAATGACTGCAGTTTGGGGCTATTTTTCACAAATCTCTCTTAAAAAAAAAACCAAAAGTACAGGAATGTGTTCATGGAGTTAGTGGGATTTTACATTTGATTTATCCTTTCTTTTTATGGCAGCAGAGCAATAGGATTTTCTTTCTTTTTTTTTTTTTTTCCCCAAAGCATCTTTCTTTGCATTGTTTTTTAACTTTTTAAATTGTGTTTCAGAAGATTTGCTTACATGTGAAGGTAGGAAGCCTTGAAGATATTTGGAACCTTTGGATGACTTCTTGTTGACATCTTTAACTGTTCAGTCCAACAGAAATAAGATGAAATCTGCTGCAACTCAGATGAATTTCACCCTGGGTATATACCACTACATTCAGTTTTCTCATAGTCCATTAAAACATCCGATGTTCTTGTGCTTATACTGGCAGCTTTGAGAGATCACTTGTGTGGTTTATGGCAACTTCTATGCAAACTCTCTGGGGTACACAGACCCTCATTAAAATCCTAAGCAACCACTGTTTCTAAACATCAGTGGTCTTACTTGAATATTTTTAAACAAACTAAGTTGCATTTGGTGCTAATCTCAGACATCCCATATTGGTCTTGTCATTTGCCAAAATCTGATGAAACTCGTCAAAGTTGTAAGTAGTGACTGTGACATTTGCTGTCACAATTTGTGGCAACATATGCATCATTTTTTCAAATGTTTAAGTAAGGATATTTCATAGTAGCTTCTGTTGACACAAACCAATGTTTTGTATGGAAAAATAGTGAGTGATCTCTCACTGATTTCAATATAAATAAAATTAGATTCAGCACTTTGGACTTCAATAGGTAGTTATGGACAAATAACCAAGTTCTAAATTTAACTAAACGGAGCCTCTGAATATTTTGGGAATCTTTAGCTACAGTTGGTTCCCCATTTATCTCCTCAGTCTACTGAAAACTGGCCAATAGCTGATATTAAGAGCTTCCAAATCTATCGAGATTTTGGGTTCACTTTGCATGTGATGTATTGCTTTAGTGGTTTTAAATGTGCTACAGAATTTGCTTAAAACAGGAGGTTGTAATAGTTACCTCAGTCTTCCTGGTGGCTTCAGCAGTGATGTGGCAGATCTTTTTTAAGACTTTCACAAGTGACAGCATCTCTATCCAGACAGTCCTTGTGCAGTCCTGGTATGTTCAACTTATTCAAAGGACTATAAAGGATTGATCTGTTTTTATTTGTCTGGCTATTTACACACTTCTGAGGAAGAAAAGAAAAGAACTTGAGGCAGCAAAGTGTTTCAATGAATCAATCAGAGCAGGCAATATATATTCAATCCGTACTCAGCTCTGAGAAGTTGAATGAATTTATATTAATTTTTAAAATATTTTCTCCATATGTGTTAATAATCTGTTAAACTTGACTTCTTCCTCTTTCTTCGATATGACTCAACTCCTTAAGCACTTTACTATTGAAACTCACAGCTTGAAAAATTTTAACTCCATAACAGCTCCTGATTTTTGTGGGCTGGTCTTGTGTTTATTCCATGGAGCTGTGTGCCAGCGGTGCACTCAGGCTGTACAGATGATAGCCTAAGGTTCACCTGTGCTTTAAGGATTTTGTCTTCTAACCAGACCAAGAATAGCCCCAAGCTGCAAAACCTGCCTGGCATTGCAGTGGGATGTGAAGGTGTGCAAAGAAGGCAGGATTGTTCAGTTTAGATTATTAGTACACTGGAGCCGGTACTGACCTTGCGACATTCATGTGTTTTGGAGAAGGAAATGAAGGCTCAAGGGGTCAGCAATCATGGCAGGAGGGTTCATCATTACCAGGATAGAGGAATGGAGAAGCTCTAGGGAAAAGAGCTTCCAGGCCCAACATCTCAAATAGTAAAAAAACAAAGCACATCAATAAAACCAGAAATACTGCAGAGTAAATTAATAATACCTAGCTGGACAGTCAGCCTGCAATGTCTACTTTTTGGCAACTTAAACTTTTGTGTCTCCCAATAGCCACCCTTTGTCATCCAGATCCCAAGGAAAGAGATACTGTAAAAGTTAATCCCCAGAAAGACCCCACTCATTTATGTGAGTCAGGCATATGAGTAATGAGCAAGATAGCCATTTGGATTACATCCAAATGTAATATTTCACACATATTTCTGAAAATGTGTGAAAAAAATATTTCTACAGAGAAAGAAAGGAGATCAGAGAAATCAAAAGGATAATTGGCTTTTTGACCAAGCAGATTATAGAAATTAAGTGGTTTTCATGATCTTTGGCCATTTGTCTATATTTCTTTTTTCTCAGAGGTCATTTTCTCATCCTGGGCTCAGCAGTCCTGTGAAATATAATTATCTTTGCCAGTTGATGTAAGACAAAATGTAGTCCAAGTTTAAATTGAAATATAACAGCTTTTATCCATTTTTTTTCCTCAAAATGTTTCAGCATGTTGACATAGATCAAAAATCTGTGCTGCCAAATAAACACAAGGAATTCCTTGTGCTAATGGAAACTGCGGGGAAACTCTTATACAAGAAGTTGAGATGGATGTGTATCACATACATATTAGCACAGAAGAAAGAAGATTCATATATCTCAATGTCACAAGTATTTTAATAAAGTAGAAAGAGGACTCATTCTTTTTTTATCATGATATTACAAACATGATGATCATCTGCTGAAACCAATCCTTTTAGCAGCGCATCAACTTTATTTTTATTACTAGAAGATATTTCAAAAGCATTTCTGCAAAAGGCACTTTGAGATCTCACTGGCCTTAGCAAATGTCTGGTTTCTAAAGAAGAGGAAAAATACAATGATGATATTATGAGACAAAGATAAGCAGAATGAATATGTTTTCAGTGGAATTACATCATGATAATACAGTTTGATTCATCCTTGCGTAAACTTTCATCTGAGGAGTTCAAGGAAGTTCACGAATATCTGCATGGTAGAAGGAGTATGTTCTTTTCACTGAATTACATCATGATACTGTATTTTGACTTGTTTGTCCTTGCATAGACTTTCGTCCAAGGATTTCAAGGAAGCTCCCAAATGACTGAGTCTCAGGGAATACAGAAAGTGATAAACATTGACTAATTTATGCATAATAATTCAAAAATCAATAGCAGAGGAAAGCTCAGAGCTCACATTTTCTGACTGCAGCAAGACTCATGCTACTGATTCATGAGCACATTGAGATTATGCCTGGCTTGAGCATCAAGGCTCATTGTGAGCATCTGAGCACTACTCAAGTGCTCAAAGAAGAGAAGATACCTAAGCTCATTTCTGAATCATGATCTCACTTTGTTTTTTATGAAACTTGGTGAACCTTGCACCCAATGAACTTCTGCACCCATTCAGTCAGCAAAAAAAAAAGCTGAGTCTCTGGCCTCATCCAAGCACAATCATGACTACAAGAGACCAAAGGCAAATTGTCTTTATTTCATGGGAGTGGCCACCATCTGCTGATGACCATAGGTGCAGTGGTTTAAATTAGGACACTAAAATTTCCCTCAGCCCTAGCTGAAGCCTTGTTTATCTCTGCACACCGGGACAGCCCAGGCTCAAGCACTCAGACTGCACAGCAGCTCAGCAGCATCTTAGAACTCCAGCAGAAAGGTGCAGGTGGGTAGCTGGTGGGGGGACACAGTAGAGGAAACAGATTCATTGAGTGAAAGGCATTGGGCAGAGCCTCGAGTGAAGATTGGACACCTGGAAACCAGTTGTAGTGTGAGTCCCAAAAGTACCTGACAAGATGTTTCATAGGTTTCATACTGTTAAAAAGAATCAATAAAAGATGTGCTAAATAGTGTTCTAGATATCTATCATCCTATACAACTGTCTTGTTTTAAACTTCAGTGTAAGCTGTTCAGTTTTGTTCTGTTTTTACCAAAATAATATTTGAACAGTCATGTATGCCACATAGTTCACGTAAATCAAAGAGACTAGGTGGCAGTGAGAGCTGTGAAGGTCAGTTTCTTATGTCTCTGTACTGATGTGGTTTACTTCCTCTGTAATCAAGTGCAGTGTCTGATCAGAATGTTTCTGAATTTCCATCATCTGTCTCCCATGTGGCATTTTCTAGTGGTTGATACTACAGTTGAGCCCATTTATAGAAACTTCCCTCAATAGGAGCACAAATTTTCCTATATTGTACCGAATAACTTTACAACTTGATAAGAATTTTATAACACAGAGTTGCATTTTCAAAAGTACTTCGTTCCCTTAGTCTATATTTTATTTTCAACCAAAGCTGTTCAAAACAGTAGGTTTTTGGTTGGTTTTTTGGGAGTTTTTTTTCAGCAACATATGGAGTAAATTGAGGCAACTCTCTAATGCTATGACCTTACAAC
The DNA here is from genome assembly GCA_013400575.1 of Peucedramus taeniatus. Taxonomy (NCBI): domain Eukaryota; kingdom Metazoa; phylum Chordata; class Aves; order Passeriformes; family Fringillidae; genus Peucedramus; species Peucedramus taeniatus. The sequence continues at coordinate 206,462 of WBNO01019866.1, read as the reverse complement.
TCTACACTATAATGCAAATAAAATACACTTTAAAAAATCTTAAGCACTGCCTGTTTACAAGAGCAAGCTAATTCTGTGAAGACAAAGCAGGGCCTTGCATGTCATAGAAGACTTATTTTAAAATTTACTCAGTTACATGGATCATTTTGCACCCATTTCCATCAACAAATAATTGAAGAACATCACCAGACAGTTTGCTCCAGATTTGTAAGCCCTGGGGAGCTAGATTTCAAGGGAAAAAAGAGATAATGAAAGTAATATTACAGATTACACTGAGCCAAGTCTGTTTCCACTCTGTTGCCAGATTGAAGTTGAGGAGAAAGTAAAGGGTCCCCTTATTTAATAATTATTTAAGTCCTAATTAGTTTCAGAAAGCTAGGGAAGCAAGTAAACTAAAATCCTAGATAGAGATGAATTTATGTAGACGTTTTTCTACAGTTACTAGCAAACAAGAATAAGCATTGCAGCAAAAGATAAACTTGTGTGATGTAGGTAGAAGACCTACTCCCAAAGAACTCAAAAAAGTATCCTCTCATATCTGCAACTACATAGCTACAGAAATGAATTGCTGCTACTATTCTGTGCTTACAGACACTGTTGACAATGCATTATATTGTGCTTTGAGAAGACAGTTATTATGCTGTGAAAGACCCACCTGCATCCTATAAAAAGTCAGAACCTATCTCAACAAACTATATAGAATCAAGACAAAGGAGCAGAAGACATCAAAGTTCCATTTTGAACTGACCTGAAGGCAGCAATACCAAAAGTACTGATCTACTTTGTAGTCTGCTATGTTCATTCAAAGGCACATTGACCAGGCTGGCATAAGAAGCTAGATGAACAGTTCTGTCTTCACAACAGCTGGAAAGGAAAGTCAAGCTGACATGGTGGCTTAGAGAATTGAAATTTTAGCCCATTAGACCCTGGTGGTACAGCTAGGTCAACACTTTTTTTACTGTCAAGCCAAATCATGCCCACATAACTTCTCTTTCCGGGAAGGAAGAAATATTTGCATTCATTTATCTTTTCATGGAGAGGCAAAAGTTCCCATGAAAACCATGAATGACTTGCTGACTGTTTCACAGCAAGAATGCCTAACAGTGAAGGCAAATGTGTTGCAGAAATTTGTTTATTCCTCCAGGTCCATCCTGATTCCATTTTGCACTATTCCCTGAGGTGGACAAAGCTGTAAAGTTTGAAAGTAAAATTAGGGTCAGAGAAGTATACCATCATTTCCGTACGGATCCAAGTTTCACAGTGTGGAAATCCCAGCTGGTTGGAAAACACGCTAGAAATACTATGAGAACAGATTATTTTTCTGACTGTTGGGTGTGTTTGTTTTATCTCCCTGGGGAGAATGTGGGTTCCCTAAGCCACACTCTGCATTTAGATTCTTTACCAGGAAACCCTAGAGAGGAAATTCTAAATTATAGCTTTCTACTAACTGTATTTGGCAGCTGAGTCTTGGAAACCTTCAGTGTCTGGTGCTCACCCAGCCGAAGCCAACAGGATTTCTACAAAGGACTGAAGGAGTTTCCCACCAGAGGTCCATGAGGATGCTACTAGTATGAGTTATTTATGTTATTAAAGGGGCTTTAGGTAAATCAAACACAAAACTCCAATTAATTCAGAAATGTTTTGACACATCTCTTTCAGATTTTTGAAAGAGAAGACTCGATGTTCACTGAAACAACTTAGTCTATTTTGTAATTTGATTTGATATCTGATAATCCACATTTTAGGTGGTGTATTTACCCTCTCGTCTTCATAAAATGTGTATAACAAAAGGCCCTGCCTGTTCTCTAGGACTGTGTAATTATTAGAACTAGTTATAAGAAAACAGGAACATGACCTATTGCATCTTCTGGAGAATACTGAGAGGTAATTAGTGCATTAATATAATCATCAAGTAACATCACCTATTTTAAAATAAGCCAAGCTTAGTCACAGCTGGAGATCAGAGATGAAAGGTAGAAGTTGGAGGTAAGAAAGATTTCAGGACATAAATTGGCTTCACCTGATCTCATTTCTCTCCCTTGTGGAAGCTGAAGGTTGCCATTGGGAGTAGGGCTGTCACTCTCTACATCTTAGATATTCTTCTAAAACATCTGGACCCCTGAAGCATGACCTGCTGCAGCTGAACATCCTGCAGAGCCACAGGAACTCTCTTGCAGTTCACCACAGAGTTCATGCATCCCCAGTGAGTTGTAGGCTGGGGTTTTACCTTAGAGCTGATGCCATGTAATCATCTGCATTTCTTCTTGTGGGAAAGAAATATCTGTGGGTCCTATTTGTGGCAGAACTCTCATTTATTCGAGCACAGATAAAAAGCTGCATGAAACTAAACAGTGTTTAGGAACATTATTATATTATGGAAATCAATCACTGAAAACATACAGGAGTTAACTTTTACTTAAACTTTACTAAAATAAAGTTTGAAGTTAGTGAATAGATCAAAGTAGTTAAAACAAGAATAATGACTTGCAAAGTCTAATGATAGAGAATAAGAACCTGTACAAAAACAAATAAAACACCTGCCTGAACTTGAGGGTAGCAAGGGAATTACCCACAATGAAACGTATTTCCTGAAATATGTTTACATTAAATGTGCTTGGGGGTTGGGAGCACAAAGTAATTAGCTGAAAAATAACTAGATGGGTGAGGTCAGATGATCTGTTTGTCTAGTCAGCGGTTTGGGGCCACTGCAATGGAAGTAGAGAAAGGGCACTGCAGGTAAAAAGAAAAAAAAAAAGGAGCAAAGGACATTTTCTTATTTGCCAGAGTCAATAATAACAACCCATAAAACTACAGTGTTTAAATTATTGGAGCTGATCAAGGATCTCTCACTGCAATGCCTTTCCAACAGAAAATGCAGTTCCCATAAAGCTGTTTGTTTCCAGATGAGCATTATCTTTAAATGTAATTTTCTGAGGAAAATAGTTTTTTGTGTTGTTGACTTGAGATGTTTCATTTTAAGTAAGCTAGCTAAACTGGTTTTCTTTCCTACAGCAGATAGCCTCCTATGAGCTCTAGACTGAGAACCTCACTGTCTTAGGGCTGCACTGGACATCGTGGTTTTACAACATCTCCAGTGATGCAAAGCAGCCATCACCTGACTGTGTGATGTGGGGCATCACAAGATTCACTCAAACAGAGTCTGTACTGAGAGATGTAACTTAACCAGAAGGCTTGTCTCTTCAAAATAGAGTGAATGAGTCCAACCACCATGAGGCAAACGCAATGTTCAGCTGCACCAGACAGTGTGGGCTACATACCATACTGAGTATTTATAAGCTGGACTGCAACACTCAGAAAAAAAGTCATGTAAATAAATAAATAAATAAATTATTCTTATATTCTTTGCTATGTAGTACCTTTGTTCTTACACTGAAGTACATGTTTGGCAAAACATCACGAGATGACAGCAAATCTTCTTTACCCTTTGGTGACCACACTGTCGGCATTTATCACAGCAACTGTCCTGGAAACAGGACCCTTTCCCTATATTTTTGTCCATTTCCAAATGTCTTCTTGGAAACCCAGTGACTCTGGGTGCAAGTCTCAGGGAATACTGGTTGCCTATTCTTTCTGAAAAGTAGACGGCAATGCTGGGGTTTAGCTAGCAGGAATAAACATAGCAAAGTCTTGCCTCGGGAAATAAGCACATACTTAAATCCCACTGACTTAAACTTAAAGCCTTCATACTACATTTGAGGGGAAACCTTTCCTGAGCAGGGGTTTGATATTTTACCCAACTTGCAGTGATCATTGGGGTAATAGGCTGCATGTGACCTGGGCTATGAGTTTAACATCCTTTCACCATAAAGGAGCTATTAGAAGCTGATCCCCTTCGTCACTATTCATGGCTGTTTGCCCCTATTATCATAATGCCAAGTGTAGGCAAAGTACACAGGTAAAGAAAAGTGGTAAAAGCCCTGACCTGTGCCACCATCTGCCCACCCCACCTACTGATACAATAAATTCCTGGATTTTTTTCAGGAATGCTGACATAAGGAATGCTAAATTAAGTAAGTGTTTCTGGCTGTGCACACTGGAAGTCAGAAAATTTGGATCCCAGTGGTAAAAAAGAGGAAATGAGTTAGCATCCCAGGGACTTTCCACTAAGAACATTCTGTTGCAGCACCTGGAATTGAAATCTGGGGAGCAAGCCTAAAACCATCCTGGGAAATATCATGGGCCAGCCCAGGTGACATGAAAACTGAAGAGCTCTGAGGCCCTAAGACTCACTCCAAAAATATTGGAATACTTTTCTGGAGGAAATCAGTTAGATGCAGGGACATCCAGTAGTTTATGTCAGCAAGAGCACATGGGAATTAAGGCTATGGGATTTTGTGACAGACAAGGTCATCCACTTCTCCTCTGCACCTCTGGTGTAGAGTCTGTCCACAGACAGAGCAGACACCAAGTCCATCTGGACCTGCAAGGACAAGAGCTGAGTCAAAGGGGAGACAGGACCTGTAACTCCAGTGTGAAAATCAGAGCAGCCCCCTGCAGCAAGTAACATTACACCCACTTAGTGTAATGCCCTGCAGAGTCAGCTCTGGCTCCTTCAAGAGGGGAGGGATGTACATTGTGCATTGATCTTCATTCCAAGACTTTCCACAGACAAGGACAGGGATCACTCAGAGCCCACAAATGCACAAGCAATCCCTATTTCTGCATCACTTGCTTCTTTTGACAGCCAAGCACCAAACCAATAGATCCCCATAATAAGTTTTCTATCCATATTTCACTCTGCTGGTTTACACCACTGTAAGTAAAAGGACAATCTGACCTCCAATTTCTATTCCACATATGACAATCAGCATCTAATGTACACAATACAGAAAATTTATTTGATACATTAAGTGCTCAGCTGTCAGCTTTAATTTTGTAGTAAAAAGAGCTGCTTTTAATTTTTACTAGGAATGTATGTCAAAGGGTAAGGAACCAAAAATAGAACTGGATGCAAAAAAAAAAAAAAAAAAAAAAGCAGCTCCATAGCTGCTATTCTAGCAACACATGTATGTCTGTTAATCTTGAGGATTTGCCAACAGTAATGGCACATGTTTTAACTTGATATAAAATGATTGTGCCTATGGGCCAGATTTTTATCTTAGCTATAACTATGTAAAGCAGAAATAAACTTCTTTGAAGCTGTTAGATTTTTTTTGGATTTATAGTACTCTGAGATCAAAATTGGAACTGCATTTTAAATTGAGATGAGCAGAACAATGAAAGAGGCATAGGATTCAGATGGCAGTGAATACAACAAGATCTCCAGCATAAAGCTCAGTTTTTCTGTGCACAGTGTAATGAAGCAGCAGAGCATTGCTGGTGAGATGGTTCATGTTACTACGTATTGCAGTTAGAGTATAAATTATTGTATGCAGATGCACACTCTCACACGCTATTTCTTTGGCATGGATTTTCGTGAGTCTCTTTGTTCTGGAAAGCAAGTAATAAAACAAAATATAAAACTGAATAATATGCATCCAAGTGCACACATATTAAATATACTTGGAAGCAAAATGATTATATTTTTAATCTATTTTCCTTATTATATGCCTCCTAGAATACAGAAGACAAACAAATATATGTCTTTCACTTCTTATGGAAAAAATAAATTCCAAAGCCTCTCTATTCTAAACAAAACCAAATAAATATGTAAAATTCTGGTATATGTAAGGGAATGCCTTCAGCCAGCATTTTAGAACATCACAGTACCAACATGGTGTATGTCTTCTCCTGTTTACCATAAGAAAAGATAATTAATAAATAATAGGAAAATGCTGGTGGTCAGTGAAGCATCCCATGTAGTACATTGCCTTTGTTAATCTTGTGAGATAAATACAGGCACTAAGACAAACACATGGACAAGGAACATAATTAATGGTGGATGAAATGAATTTTAAAATTCTTTAATGTAATAATAATATATTTATGTTCCTACTGACACATAAATAAAAACTGTCTCTTAAAAATATACCTCTTTGACAGAAATTGTCACTTCTGGTTGTTTTGCTTTTACAGAGAGAATAAGCTGAGATGATGAACATATCTAGTTCATTTAATGGGATCGGAACATAGGCAGTCCTCCAAAGTCAGGCTTACCCTGCTAAGGAAGCATGGACTCAGAACAGCACCTTTACCTCCGACAAATGTACCTGACTCATAGACGGATAACTTTTCACTCAGCTTTCCATACAAGAAGTCTGGCATACAGAAATAATGACACCAAAAATGCAGTGATACCTAGTGCATATGAAGGATCCTTTTCTGCATGTTGCTTGTGAATTTGCAGTGTGAATTTGGGTAGTTAAAAAAAAAATCTATTGAGGTTATACAAAACCACCCCAGCAAAAGGGTGGTTTGTTTTCTTACTCAAACAGCTGCAGTACTCTCATGTTCTGCCAGGAAACTGCTTTTGGTGGGGACACAAACTGGTTTGTAGAAACCTGACCACAAAATGTGTATTGTTTTGAAAAGTTTGTATTTCTGCTGTTCACATGCAAGTAGCCATGGCACAGACTGTTCACTAGGAAACATCTGTCTATGGGTTTTCACAGTAGCAAGCATTTTAAAGCATAATAATGATTCTGAGAGTAGATAATGTTGACACAGTTATATGCAGGCAGGTTTTAGTGACTCAACAGAAGTCACACGGAAAATTCATGTCGCTGATGAAATGTCAACATGCTGATGTACAGGAAGACAGGGAAGAACATCCAGCTCCAGAACTGCTTTGTGTTTAAAGGCCAGAAAGGTACTTCTGTGCAGCAGAGAGGTTCCATCTGTATTTGGAAGACATATCTGTTGTGATTCACAGAACAAGGCCAGGTTGTACCATTCCTATCTTGCCTTCAAAAGTCTTAGGGATTTTGAGTGATTTCAGTCTCCATAAGAAATATAAAAGCATAGAAAATTTAGCAAAGATAATCTGATGATGCAGGATTATTTCTGCAAAGAGGACTGGTTGATCTATGTACAGTAGGAGTGGTAGAGCTGCACAAGAGCATAGGACAGGCAGAAACACAGGTGGAAGAAGGACTGTATCCCTCTCGGATAGGAGCCGTCCGAGAGAGGAATGTCTGACTGTGTAGAGTGAGAATTTTAAATTCCCTGCAATGGCCTATTTTAGAGTACTTACAACTCAACTGTGTCTGTAGTAATAACTGCCATAGTATGAGTGGCGAAATAGTGATGGACAATTGGGACAGTCAAACCCAAGACATTAAGGTGCCATGAATGCATCTCTCTCACAGTCTAAGCATAATCTTGATCATTTGGAAAAGCTCTTAACCTCAGAAGCAAACTGTCAAAGTGCAAGAATCTTGTTAAAGCATAACAGTGTTGATACTCAGAGGGTGTGAGCAACAGTTCCTCAATGACTGGAACAACCCCTCTGGCAAATTAATCATTGCCAAGTAATTTACCTCCTGCCACCTCTTTCCCAAGTAAAACATAGCAGGACAACTGCAAGAGCCCAAGGAAGGTGACAGGGCAGGTTTTGAGATACATATGGTTTGCAAAAGTAATGTCTTCCCTGCCAACAGGTGATACTTACAGTAGCTGCTAAATACTGAATATCTACTTCTGTGCTTTGAGGCTGCTGTCACATCACACCAGGCAGGGGCACACAGAAGTTGTAGAGTTACATTAAAATCTTAAGAAATTGAATAAGCTGGTGCAGCAACATACCTGAAATCTCATCATCTGGAGATACTGGAATTCTTTCACTATCACATCAGAGTGCTTGCAGGCAAATGAAACATCGTGGGTAAGTGTTGCATATCTAGAACGTTGCAATCTCTAAGCCATACAACATTCCCATAGAGGAGGACTTCTGCTACAGGCACATTCACTCCCTATGCATTGCCAGAAGTTTCCACAGTTAGGTTTTGTTGCCCTTTCTCTCCTGCCTGCTGAATAATTTCTTAATACACCAGATTTTCTTGAACTAGAAATACTTAATAACAATAAAATATATATCAGGTAGCTGCAACATTTAGAAATTTTCACCTATAATATACTTCTTAATAAACTCAAAACAAAAGATGAAGTATTTTTGAAATAAAAAAAAAGTTACAACTTAGCTGTTACTTTTTACTGTAAATACACAGCAATGTAATAACCTGTTGAACAAAAGAAAGTAAAAATAAATTAAATAAGAAATAAAATGAATTATGCTTTTATGCATTTTCCTAGCCTTGTTCACTATAATCTTACTTGGTGTCTCTGCTATCAGCTGTGGTATTACTCCAAGCCAAAAACAAACTCCTCCTGTCCTTTTGTTGGGATTTAGTGTTTAGGAATAAATGTTCTTAATCCTTAAGGATTTGTAGAACAAGCTGTCATTTTAATCCATCGTAATCCAACGTGCCTAGTATTTGAAGATACTTCACCCATTTCCTTTTAGGTGAAGTAAAACGTGATGACTGTTACATAGTAATAGAACCAGTGCTCACTTCTGCTGCAAGAAAATTAAAGCGTGGATGAACCAGCTGTGTCTTGCTATCTCTTCCTATATACAGGAAAAACGACAGTGCCAGCCCAAGCAAGTTTGTCAGTAGCCTGGAAACAGACTTGTTTTTAGTATTTCCAGCAATTTTAAGGATAAAGTAATAGCTAGGCCAGTGTACCCTTGCACAGCTAAGCACTGGCTTTCACCAGATCAACACAGGACACAGAAATAGAAGCCCAGTGTCTCAGTGTCCCCACTCACACAAGGGCACTGCACAAGACACATCACCCATTGTATCGGCTGTGGCTTCTCTGAAGCATCTTTCACACAATTCCTGCTGAAAATAATGTCACTACACAGATCAAAACTGATTTTTATACTCCTCATCTTTACATTAATATGCTTTGTTTATGAAATTAAATGGACAGGGGACCTGACATATTTTATGTATTTGTGGCACTGGGAGCTGGATGCTGTTCTCAACTCTGTCACTGAGCAACTCACATAGTCTTTGTCCCAGTTCATGCAAGACATCAAATGGTGATAATAACAATTACCTGTCTAACAAGACAGTTGCGAAATGCTTTTCATTAATGTTTGTAACCAGATTTTCGAATTTCATACAGAAGATTTTCAGACAGGCCTTTTCCAGGTCAATATTTTTATAGCACCAAAGTTCTTCTCATTTGCAGAACCTGTCTCATTAGAGGGGAAGAAAATGGCACCCAGATATTTGCAGTCACATTGGAGGGGTAAGAGAGGATGATCCAAATAGTAAGGTTTATGCCCTTACCTTCTCAAATTATGAGGCTATAACATTGTTTCCTGCCTCAGTCACTGAGGGGAGAGCCTGCCTTTAGAAGCAGATAAGAAGAAGCAATTCATTCCTCCCTTGGTTCTATGTGTGGGGAACAGTTGAGTGTCCTCTCTTTATGTGGTGAGAACTGTTTAACGCAAGGACTCAGGAAGAGCCCTGGAAAATTTAGATTAACAAAGTAACAACTGCCTGTGAGAAGCACTGGCTGAACTATCCCTTCATAGAAGAATGAGCGAGGCCCTAGTTACTCCCAGTACAAATTTCTGTGTTGCTACTTGAGTTCTTTTCACGACAAAGGTTTTCTGTGTTGAGAAGGTCACACGTTCTTCACGAGCTTGATCTGTAGCCAAGCCAAGTCTTTGGGTTCAGTGACTGTAGAGGACTATAACCCTTTCAGAGCAATGAGACAAGTCCAGATAAAAACAGCAGGCAGCGTAACTTGGGAGTGCCCTGCTTGAGTCCAAGGTCTGCACACTCTGCAGTTTGCTATCCCACTCCCTGTGTTCTCCTGCAGGAAACAGGCAAGGAAATAAAGATGCATTCAGAGCCTGGCAGCTGAGGTCTATTTCCTGAGCACTACCCAAAATCATCATCTGAATGCAAATACTACGATGTGTCTGTTTCTGCAGTAATTATTTTTTCTTGTCTTTTAACCCTACAAGTGTAACAGGACAATTAGAAGGACAAGCCTGGAAAATGCTATTATGGGTTTAGTTTGAAATGCATTTTCTTTCTCTCTCTCTCTCTCTATTTTTAAAGGGGATTTGTAAACCACAGTGTCTGTCAATGATATTGAGCCAGTGGAAAAAGCCAGGAGCTGAGATTTGGATGATCACAGTTTCCCTTATCAGGACTGCCAACCATGGAATGTACTTGACTCAGTAGTGTCCTTCAGCTCCTTGCGTTTCTGTCTGATTTGGCAAGTTTGTTAGAGATATTGGAAATATGAACACTGTTGAACACAATGGGGTCTTCATCAGCATCTTCAGCAAATAGTGTATTATGAATAGTAACTCTATCGAAAGCCATTCCGAAATACCACCTAAAGAAACAGACAGAAGACTCTCTATTGGACATGAGGATGTGTCACTTCAGTTAGGGTGATCTGAGTGAATATGCTTTCCCTTTGTGGATGTCCAGCAAGGGAAAAAAAGAGAGTTATTAGATAGCTGGAGTTTGAGAATAAATGAAAATCTATTTGTTCCTTATAGATGCTATCAAGCATAGCACCCCTGAATCCTGTCTTCCATTCTCTGCCACTCAAAGTCATATCTAGAGCCCCACGGGGCACTGCCATCAGATGGGAAGTAAATTTAAGTTTCCCACAACTGACCAGCTATTATAAAAATATGAAGAGGCCAAATAAGCTTGTTCATGTTCTGACCCTCTAAGCTGCATTAGTTAAAAAAATCACAATGAATAAAATTGACTAGATTCTCAAAGGTGAAAAAACAATAAACTGGCAATTTCATTGCACTCAGTTCCTTTCTCATCTGTCAGTGAAAGGATGGGATTTTACTACTTTTGCTTATAACCAACATGACTAGTTGTGCAAGTGCAGGCTTTACAACTGCAAATAGAAACAAAGAACCTGCAACAGCCGAGATAAAAACGAGTCACAGGATGAATCAGATTGGTGGCCGTGCGAATGAATTTCAGGATTTTATGAAGCTATGTGACCTGGCAGGAGCCCAGAGAAGAAGAAGATAAAGAAGACTTGATTGAGGAAGACACCAGTGACACATCTGGTATTATATAAGAAAGTGGGAGAGGCTGGAAATAGATTTTTAGAGTCATCATCACAAAGGTGGCAGTTAAATCTATGGGAATAACTCAAGTTACTTATTCATTTTCTAACCTATACACGTACACACCCTTGCTGGCTTCTTAATTGACATTGTGGCCAGAGAAGGAACACTGAATTCAAATAGAGGCTATTTGTATTTTATTTCTGATCCAGCTGTACCCAAGAGGTGCCAGGAATCTTGTGAGAAAGGCTCCTTTCAGAAAGAAATTGAGCTGTATTTTAGGCTGTGTGAATTATGGTCCTCTGAATCCTCCAGTCATTTGAAAAATACTTTTTTTGCTCACTAAGGCATCATGGTGACTTAGCATGATAATGTGCTACACTATCAGATAGAGAATTTATATTAATCCTGTGCTGCACTAATTTTAAATACCAACAAGTAATGATTCCATGAAGAGAAAATTGCCGAATCATTTTTTCCTTTTAAATTGGCATTTTTCCACGACAACTTTTTGTGGCTTACTCTTCCATTAAAATTTAATTTCCCCACACCTCAGAAAGGCCTCAGCTTTCACACTGTGTTTTGTCACCAATAACTGTGGAGGGGCAGGAGGTACCTTGTCTTGCTGTGCACTGTCTCTGTGCTGGCCAGCCAGCTGCTACCCCCATCCCCACTGGCCAATGAACACCCTTATACTCCAGGCTTTTCCTCAACAGGGAAACCCCTCTCAGTCTTATTCCACTCTCCAAACACTGGCTTTCCTTAAGTGTGTGGAATTTCATGTCTCTGAGATCTTTATGCCTTTTTCGAAGTGGCTGAAATGGTTTGAAAGTTTTAGAAGGCCAATGAGGCATACAGCAAAAAAAAGAAAAAGGTAATAGTTGTATTGAATTTGGAAGCCTTGTGCTTAAATATTCCACCCAGTTCATGCCTTTGGCTTAAAAATTATATTAACATGTATTTTTCAAGAAAAACAAAATTCTGTTACCTCACATTTTTACTGAGATGTAGTTCATGCTCCTCAGTTATCCCAGGGAGCTACCATTAAAAAGTGCCTATGTTATGCCTTCAGGACACATAACCAAGCAAGAGCTGCTGTTTGATTTCAGTGTTAGTTTAGCTGATATAGTCTATTTTTTCCCCATGAGGGAGGTATGCATATTAGATTAAAAAATTGGGCCCTGCTGTAGTGGATGGAGTCACTGGTCCCTCTTGCCTAATATTTACATTTGTCAATCTCTTGTTGGATCTGTGTGATCTGCTTTAGATGAAGTCAAGCCCTCTTGTGCCCTGCTAATGCCAGCTGTGTAATGATGTGTGTAAGCAAGGGAGTATTCATTCCCTGTTCATCACTGAGAACTGATTTGGGATGCAAAAGGGTCAGCACAAGCATTTCATTACCTCAAGAATTGCTACAAGTAAATACTGAATAGAATTCCAGTTTCATACCTTCTCAAGCACTCTATTTAAAATATATCCCTACTTAGGACTAGAGGATAATTGGGAGCATCATTACTGCTAGTGAGTAGGGAATGGCTCTTGGGCTACAAATAATGGAGATGGCTTGCCTAGATGTGTGGGGCTGCAAGTGCACCGAGTTTTCCTCTCTCTTGGACATTTCTGCTAGCTTATGCTGCGTTACCTTGTTTGTTCCTTTCCTACTTAATGAATGTAACACTAGTCTGATGCCAGTGTGTTTCCCAAGAGAGGGTGTCTGGGACTATGGCAGCTCTCCATGGGGGCAGCCAGACAGGACCCAGCAGCCAGGACCCATCTCATTGACCCAGCCAGGAACAAACATCCACGGGCACCAGAGCAGCTCCAGCCACAGCCCCAAGCACTGGACCCTTCACTGGGGACAAGGATGGGCTGAGACTGGTTGGGATAGCAGGTTCTGTAAGCAACTTGGTAGAATTCAACTACAATATGGGTAACTATCCCAAATGGCTTCATGTATGAACTCTTTTCTATATTATTATTCTAGATACTACACCATGCAAATAGTGGATGAGGATGCAGAGAAATTAATTTCTCTGCTTTTACAAGTTCACCATATTTGTCCATTTACAAATGTAATCTCCTGTAGCATCCACTGCATAAAACTCCAGCTTCTCAACACTTTCCTAAGAGGTTTCTCCTCAAGAAGTTTCTTATGCTTGATTAACTGGACCCCTTACTGATATTACAGTACCCAGTTTGTTGCCATTATTCTCTAGAGAAGATTCCTCCATATTTTCTCATTTTGGTGAAATAAGGGGCCTAATTAAAAACAAGCTTTGCCAGGTTATTCAGCTGGACATTTTGACCCACAGAAGCAACTACTTATTTGCATATATTTTAAGGGATCACAATGAAGCGGGAGTTACACATAGGAAAAAAGCCTAAAATATTTCTGCCTTACTAAACCCCGCTGTTGAGTATAGAAACAGAAAAAGAACATTACTTCATTAACAGGGTTAACATACCCTGTGTCAATATATTCTGATCCAAAGATACCATCCTTATTATTAAATGTGCCACAGCTGCTTTCATTAAAAATCTCAATATTTATGCTCTGGGAGGTGCCAAAGTGAAGTCTTGCTTAAGAGCAGCAATGTAAACAACATCATACCTCCCTTCAGCAGGAACTACTCACACACCTGTCCTTTTTGGAGGAGTTTCAGTTTGATATATATGAAATATGAGATATATATATATATATATCATATATATTGATATAATATATCCCAAATTCTTCCCTTACTAGCCAGGATCCTCACATAAGTGAGTGACATAAGCATGGCTTTGGAGATTTACCACACAACAGATGCATAGGCCAGGCACTAAGTGAAGATGCAAAATCTCACTCTTTTCTAACCAGGTTGGATCAATATCTAAAATGGTCTAAATTCTGTCACTGAAAAACGTTGTATTGAAGCATAACCAGACATATTTTCCTATGCTTCTGAACTCAGTAGGTTAAGGGCTGGTATTTTTTGTGTTTTGGTTGGGGTTTTTATCTTTTTTGATGCATGTGCCAGCTGCACCTTCCCTCCAATCCTTACTTGATCTGAGGGTGGATATATCCAGTCACAGGAGTGTTCAGTGACCTCAGGGCATAGTGAATATTTTGCATGCTCTACCTACTTCCACTGCATTAGCTGCTGTTATCTTGGGCGTAACTATTACCTCAGACTTGCCAAGTGTTAGGTATGTGACATTGCACATATTTTCCCACAATGTCCTGCTCTTCCTTGCAGAACTTAGCACCTCACTCAACAGTGAGAAATGCCTCTTTGTGCACTGGCACATTGACAACAGCAGTGAGTATCATAAAATTGGCAATACCCAATTCCTGGAGTCTCCACATTTCACTATAGCACAAGAAGGTCTGACTCACTGTGGCTTTCATTGTCCCTCTAGGATTTGCAGGTGTCCATATGTGCTCCTCAACACTTCTTTGCAAATGAAGATATAGGACAAACTGTGGAGTGAGGCTGGTGTTCCATTCCAACATCCCTCGGTTGACCCTTTTCTCCATGGTAAATCAAGGAGTCACAAATTGCAGTAGATTTTATTTTTAAAAAGGCTTCCAGCAACCAAGTTTCTCCTGACAGGACATCCTACCATCAGCACAAACCCAGGCTCCTTCCTTCTGGGAAGAAGGAAGCTGCCCCCCCCTTCTGGGGGACAACTTGGAGCCACTCACCAGCTGAGAGCACTCTGAGCCCTCTCAGGACTTTGGTGCTTCTCACCATCACTTGACGTAGTTCAAATACAGGCAGGGACAGGGACAGTGCTAGTGCAATAATAATGATACACTTAAGTATTTAATAAAGGTTGTGACATGTCTTTTGTAATATATTTTCAAGCTTCCATAAAGACAGCAAAGCATAAACATGCTTTGTCAATAATGTTCAACCCTAGAAACAAAACGTTCATAGAACAAACAATACTGTAGCACATGGCTAAATCCCACATATGTCACATCTGTTAACAGAAATAATGGAGCATATCAGTTCCCTGGAAAGGGAAATATTTCCTCTGTGTTGCGTGGGATGCCTGAGGACAAGGGGAAAATCATGTGCCTTAGAGCTGAAGCTGTAGGAAGGTGATTTCATTAGAGCCTCCCAGAGACTCCCCTGCAAATGCTTCCCTACATTTTGGTTAGTTACCTAATCTTATGGCAAGGGATTTCTGTAGTTAATACAGTCTTGTCTTATAAATGTAAATTTAAGAATATTACAGGATAAGCAAAAAGTTTTATATATTGCAAAGTTTATAATATGTCCCAAATTCTTCCCTTACTAGCCAGGATCCTCACATAAGTGAGTGACATAAGCATGGCTTTGGAGATTTACCACACAACAGATGCATAGGCCAGGCACTAAGTGAAGATGCAAAATCTCACTCTTTTCTAACCAGGCTGGATCAATATCTAAAATGGTCTAAATTCTGTCACTGAAAAACGTTGTATTGAAGCATAACCAGACTTAGATCATTACAACATAGATAAACTTCCAACACACAATTCTGTTACTTAACAGGCATAAAAGAAGAATTGTTTGCCAGTGGTGAGCTGCCCATCTACACAATATATTGGCAATTTTTTAAGTCAAGCACTAGAAATCATCTGAACTTTGTCTATGTTACTGCTTCCAGTGCTAACAGTACTGGTATGTGGAGGAATTTTCTTTGGGGGCAGAGGGGGGCAGAGGGGGAAGCTATTGCTGGCATAATCCTTACACTAGCAGTGAATGCAATTTGCTAGAAAAATATTTCTAATAACCCTTTTGAGACAATGAACAGCAGCTCTTACATGCCAGTTCTGACCTACCTTTACTGAAAGAGGAGTAAAACTAACCACTTTTATGTAACTTTCTCACATAAAATAAATAATTTCAGAAAATTGATCTTCAATTAGAATGTACCTTAGAAGTAATATTGAAAAATTAAAATTGGTTTACCTCTGAAGTGATAAGGAAAAAAAATACTTCTTTTAAACTATATTCCTGCAAAACTGATTTCACTGTATTTCTTTTCAGTAAAGAGAAAGGAAGCAAATAAATAAGCAAACAAACAAATCAAAAACAAATGTCATTGAGATGTTGTCCCAGTGGTATCTGATAGAAAGAAAGTTTGAAGTTGAAACAGAAAAATTTCATGAGAAACAGAAAGATTTCATAAGAAACATCTGCTAAGTTTAACTGATAGGTCTATTATTGCAAAGATGATGTTTTGCTTATGCTTGTTTCAGAAATATTATTTAAAGCAGAGAAGAATATTATTTAAACACAGAAGTTTCCTGCCACTAGAAGGGAAGGAAACCTTTTTAAAGCTGTCACTGTCTGCCATATAAATTAAGTGATTAAGTATAACATTTAGCTATCAGCCATAACCATAAGAAATTTAATCCACTGCAGACTGCAAAGGCCATTTGTAAAGATCAGGAGAATGGCATCATCCTCCAATTATCAATAATGGTTTTAGACCATCAATAAATTCTGAAAGAAAAATTCTGTACTGTGCTGATTTGGCACACATCACAGCAAAGTGAGAATTATTTAATATATAAATAATATCTAATGCATACATATATACAGACACATGAACATAGAAGCATGGACACAAACTGAGCAACACTCCACTAAAAACTAGGAACAATATTTGAGAAGAGCTTGATTCACTTCTGCATGTATCCCCTCTTGTGCCCCATGACTCCCATGGTAGAGAGGAATAGTACAGAAGTCTAGACATCTCTATTGATGTACAAAGTGCTTAAATCCCAACAGCTTTGTTACAGGTTTGGAGATAATGTTTGGACAATCAGGAAGCCTAAATGATTCAGAAATAGGGAAGAAGAAAATGGAGATCAGGACATCTCATGCAGAAATTTATTCTTTATTTCACTTTTAGGTGCTTTTAAAATGTAGCAAGTCTATTAACTTACCTGAATCTGAACTACATGCTGAGAACAATTCGTGCTGTTTCCTGTTTGACCTGCACAGGGGAGCTGTCCTGACATGAAACATTGCACATCACAAGATACCGAGGAAGGGCGTCTTCTTTCTCTGTCAAAAAGATAAACTAAATTTTGATAATTTGAACATAAAATGTTAGTTAAGGAATTAAAAACATCCCTATTCTGCTTTGCTTCTTTTTTTTCTTTTTGAGGGTAGGGTCCTAGAAGAATCAGTCTTTGTTGATCACCATATAAAGTAACTTTCAATTCTGTGTTTAATTCCTAGAAAAGGTGTTTCTTATAAACTATAACATAAATAACAGTTTTATTTGCTATTTCTGTCATTATTTTCTTCTTTTTAAAAAATTCAACATGAAAATAAAATCCATACATGAAAATCATATTGCTCCAAGCCAAGTACTTTCCATGTCACAGTTCAGGTAAGACTTATTTTCTTCTCAGACAAATTACATCACTTCATAAAGACCAGCAGATTCCTGAGCAACAGCAATAGCAGTATTATTAGAAGGTAATTTCTTTAGAACTAGAGGGCAATCAGGAGCTAATATTCAACAGTATTCCCTTAGGGTACAAACTTTAGTTACATTTTAGTAGGAGAGCAAGCAGTAAAAAATAGATTAAAGCATTGCTTTCCAAAACTTACAAACTTCAGTTCCAAGGAGCTAATTACTTAAAGCCTTGCTTCAGAAACTAAAGCTGAAATTAGCCCATGATCCTTCGATGTGCTTCATTACCCCATGAACAAAGACTGCTCTGAAGTTCAAATCAGGCACAGTAAACCTGGCATGGAGCAATTGCTGTCTACAAGTCAATGTATGTAATCTCTTTCCCAGACAAAAATTATTATTCCATAACGTTTGCTTTCTTCTTAAACTTACCTGTTCTTGGAGTGTTACCATGTCCCCAGTGGGTTTTAATTGCCACAGGGGCTCTAGGAGATTCTGAGCACTCCCTAATACCCCAATAAACTATGGGTTTTCAGACTTTTAAAGGACCAAAGGTGAAAGTATCACCAAAAATAAAATTATGATTCAAGCATTCCCAGTGTTGCAACTTGTGGAAAGTAGTACTGTGAATGTCACAAATATCAATCTTTATTTTAATAGTGAGCATACAGAATTATGCTTTCCCTATATAACTATGTCAGAAACACTGAGAAATGCCTGAGACACTCAAATAAAGGTTTTCATGCATTCAGTGCCAAAACTGAATAATGAAAAAAAAAGTTACAAGTAAATAATAAATAAACTGCATTTTTTAAACTGCTGGAATATAAAAAGAATATTTGCTTTCATAGTCTGACATTAATACTTGAAAACTTTAAGTGTAAGCAATGAAAATGTGCCAAGAACAATAAAAAAGAATGAAAAGGCAAATGTTAAAAAAAATGAACCCTGTTCTGGCTTTTAATAAATGAAGTAAGGTTTTTAATATGGGTGAAACATTCCCTCCACAAAATTATGAGCCAAATACCCAAGGAAACTATGTAAGAGAAGGAAAAAGAAAAGAGTTCCTTAATGAAGAAAACAGTTCCTTAATTACTTATTATTTCATTAACATGCATCAACCATATGTAAAACATAAAAATTTTCTTGGGACCTCAAATGTGGTATCACCAGTAAGTTGCTATACGCTCATAGTGTTTTTCTCAGTGACCTGAAAGAGCTTGCTTTATTTCATTGTCTCTCAATTCCTTTCCTTCATACATCATATTTGTTCATCATACTGAATAAACAGAGCAGAAAATACAAGACTTACTGTTTTCTTTTATAAATTCGGAAATGTTTCTAAGGGTTGGTCCTACAGGTTTCTGTCCCAAAGCTTTACAAGACTAGGTAAGAATTGCAAGAGGAACTTACTGAAGCCTTTTTGGTTTTTTTTTCAGCTCAGGCCTCTTTATTTTAAGCCACGGCCTCTGACCTGCTTGCTTTGCAATGTATGGAAGTTACAATCATCAAAGCAGTTTCAGCAATACCTTCATGAGTTTCCAGACCTCATTTCTTCATGTGGAGGAAATGGTATGCTTTCCTTAAGCAACTGCATTTTTGTGCTATGATTAGTTTTATTTGTGCAGCGATTAGGAATGGCACTCCATCTTCTTAATCAAAAATGGGATGTTCATTTTTAGTTCCTATGCTTATCAATGATGGCCAAAATTGTGGCAATTACCCAGATTTAGGGCTTTGCCCATCACTAATATCTTAGTCTTTCTGAGATACAAACTAACCAAAATAAAATCAATGAAACTCTTAATAGAAAGGATGGAAGAAGGACAGTGCCTCTGAAGAAAAGAGGTCTGCTCCAGGCTTGCTTCTCTCAGCTGGTGCTTCCTCAGGCCAAGAGCTATGTGATAGTGGACTTCACAGATTAAAAGTGCTGGCTAGGCAAGGAGGAGGGATGAGCTGCCACTAGAAGTGACCAGAGAGGAGCTCTGGGCAGTCAGGTGGTGTAGCAGGCAGCAGGCTTCCCTACCAGTCTGGGGCAGAGCCAGACCTACATGCAGGTCAAGCTGGGCTATGGTTCTTTGCTGTTAGGCCATTTCTTTGGGTACATCTTTGGCAAATAAACATGACTTTGTTTTGGAGAAGCTGTTTTCTGAGTCACTTTAATTAGCTGCTGTCACAACAGAGATAAAGGGTGTGTATGTGCCAAATCCAGTTGGGCCTGTTGAGTTAACTCTGATGCTAAGCAGGAAAGTTGAAGCCTTGAGATGTAATCTGAAATTAGGAGCATGTGTGATTCTCCCAAGAGGGGCAAGATAGCCAGGATCATCTGTCTCCCAAAGGCTGCCTTGATGAGAGACAAAAATAGGTCACCTTTCTGACCACAATTGCTGTCAGGAAAGAAGAAGGGGCCTCCGTTTAGGCAAGAGAAGAAATTTCCTCTTCTAAAAAGATGGGAAGTTGAAGAGAAGACTTTGTCTTCTTCTACAAGCTAGAAAGAAAGGCATGAAGATGTGTTTCTATTCATCTGTCAATTGGTTATTAAAATGACAATCCATTGTGATTACTTCATGGATTATTGTCCTAGAAAAGTAGCTTTTGCATGTGTCAGCAACACAGGGTGTGTGAAAAAGAATCAGCATGGTGCAAACCAGCACACTATGCAATGGGCAGGGACAGGTGACACAAGAAGGAAGAAAGCCTCTATCTACTGAACTGATGACACCTTTTAGAATTTGCTGGGTTTGCCTTGAAATTTAATTTAATTTAATTTAATTTAATTTAATTTAATTTAATTAAAAAAAAAAGTTTTGCAAAGATGAAGTCAAGACTAACTACTTCAGAGAACTGACCACAGTTCTATGTACTTCCACAGGAACAAGTAAAGTTATTTCTCTGCCTTTTCCTGGTACATTCCTCTGTCCCATTAGTGACACATACTTGGGTTTTCCCAGGATCTGGGGACTCTGTGTGGGATGGTTGGACCATCAGAGCCATTAGAAGTATATGAAGATTATTTCTACCAAGCGATGGTACAAGTGCCAAGACCTTTGCTATCTCCATGGAGATCAGTGACATGTAAGAATGCTTTATGTCTCACCAGGGAGGTTGATGTCCTTCCTCAATGTTTTCATTTACAGAAAGAAGGCTGCTGGTTTTCAGCCAGCTCTGTGCCTTCTGAATTCTGTGAGGGCCTCTCTACTCAATCCCATAGAAAAATTAGTCCTCCCATCTGGGACAGCAAACTGTGTGGAGCTTTTCAGTTCTGTACACAAACATGAATTTTGCAACCCTAAGTGGGAGGGACCAAAGCTACTTCTATGTAGGGAGAAGAGATGTGATGAAAGACACAGAAAACATACAGAAACTAAAGGAAAACTAGGAAAAGTGGAGTAGAAGCTCAGAAAGCCAAGATTGTTGCTCCTGTTGTCACAGAAGGCGTGGAAGTGGGGTTAACCCTTTTGACATTAGTGCTACCCTAGATCCTCTGATATTTTACTGGGACAACAGCAGTGTTAGTCTGGCTTTCAGAGCTCTCTGCCACCCCATCAGTCTGCCATGGCAGCAGCCTGATTTGCCTTTGCCTCAAGCCAGTCTGATCCCCTTTTACCTCAGCACCTGCCAGCATGTGCTCCTTGCTACTGATTTTTATTTTTCTTTTTCCTTAATAACTGGATTTCAAAAGCTGGGGCTTTTACAATAAGCTGATAGTACAACATTTACAACAAAGCCTAGAGGGCTGGCAATTTCACTTAGACCATAGACTCAAACCTATGCAGATGGTTTCTAGTGGGCCCAACAATATTTTCTTTGATACAGCTTTTGGTAAGGTTAAAACTTTGTGTTTGCAAAATGACATTAACTATAAATTATTAGAGCTGCTAATTGTCACTGAACTGCCATATGTAACTATGTCCAAACATCAGTCTCTTATTGTTCAAGCGTATGCTTCTGCAAATTTGTGTTGTTTTGCTAATTGAGCTTTGTCTTTATTTGGCTGAAACTTGTTTTGACTGCAACAGTTATTCCGGGTCTGAACAGAAGCCAAAATATGGAGGCTTGATTCCAGCTGGGAACTATAATTGATATTATTATCTACAATGCAAATAACTATAACTCCATGTACTTCCTTTTCAGTAGGTTTTTCTTGGCAGAATGAGTTGACCCTTACTGTTGAATTATTCATTTTCTCCCCACTTAAAATATATAGCCCATTTCTTTATTCCACTAACATGATAGTCTGTTCAAGAGCTTAGCCAAATAAGGCCCAGTTCATGCACATTTTGAACCTGATTAAAACACCTCATTGGGACCTGGATAATATTTTAAAAAAATATGCTGTCAAATTTTGTAAACTGATAGCAAACTACATATTAAGAAATCAGTTAATTATATGAAGATCACAAATTCAGTATGATTTGCCAGTGAGCCTACTGTAGCCTGGATGCAAACAAACTGTAAGCAAAGAACAAGTAATAAATCTACTTGTTCAGTATAAACAAACCTGAGGTGAGGAGGCTACAAATTAGGCAAAAAAGACAAACACACACTGGTTACAGGCGAGGTGGTAGCAGGAAGATGATGTGCTTGCCCATGAGGTCGCCAAAGCATTTGCCTCAGCAGCATTCCAGCTACCACTGGCAGAGTTCAGAAGCTGGCTTCCAAACTGCTCCTTCAGGGTGAGCTTCATTCCTCCAGAACAGAGAGACAGCATTGCCACTCCTGTAAGGAGATGGGCTCCCAGTCTTTGGGAAGGGAAATGTTCTTTAAAAAACGGACAATTGATAAGGCTACAAAACTTTCTTCTCTGAGTGATACTGGCTTCATCAAAACTGGTAAATTGTGCTGAAAACTAACCAGGTTTCATATTAATTGCCATTATCTCCTCCGGTAGTGTCATTGGACAATAGGTGGTCTCTCCACAGAATAGGATGTGACCCCAATACAGCTTCACATATGCCTATAAAATGGAATTTCTGCTTCCATGGGTTCAGTTTTATCTGTAGGAATCTCTCTGAATGTAGGACACTTGCCTGCAATTTTATTTCCAGTGAAATAGAGTTTAACTTTTACAATTTTCTTAGATAGCCTGTTGTTGCATATAGGTGCAAAAACCAGGGCCCTGTAAAATGGTGGATCAGGCCTGTTACTTTGGAAAAGGACTATGGGAAGGAGACTCAGCTGAATTAAGGGTAGAAAAACAAGTTTTGTAACCACCACGTGTTCACAGTGTGGAGTATGGTGGTTGGTTGAGTTCTATTTGTTATGTTTTAAAACTATGTAACTGATAATGGGCTAACTGCTCAAAAAGGCCTGGTTTTTGTAATAAAGCAGCTCTCCTTCGCGTGTGCCTGGGGAATTTGTATCACTACAGACCATCCCCCACAGCTTATAGACAGCGTGGGGAGGGAGAAGAAGGATTTCTGTTGCACTACATGAGGGATATTTTGCTGTGTCTTTTTGTTTCCAGCTGCTAGGTGGTATAATTAAACTACATTTGGATTATAGTACATACTACATTACATTATATTCATAATGAGAAGCTAAAATGTACCTTTAACTCTTTACAGGAAAGCCAGCATTCTTCTAGCCATAGGATGTTACACGATTGAAAATTAATTGGACCATCACAATGAAAGTAGGAAACATTCAAGGGGACGGTGTTGGGCAGTAGTGTAACTGAGAGGACTCCGGAAGAGCACTTCAGTGGATGTCCCTCCCCTCACAGCAGAGGTGGAAGGGAAATTTGGCAGAGTATCCTTGGACCTTTTCGAACTGCAAGTCCCTAACATTCCAGAGAGGCCAGTCACAATGCTCCTGTCTCACAGATTCTCTCTCCAGCTTCTCATACTCCAGAGTGCCCAAGAGATCAAATGTCACCATTGCTCTTCCTTCAGAATCTCCCAGTATTTCCCAAGCTGAATATCCAGCCTTGTACACCTTCTTTTCCAATTTTCCTCCCATATACAACCTCACCATCTCCAAAACTCTTCCTTCTCCAACCCATCCAGGCCTAAGCTCATCCACCCTGTATATCTTATACCATTCTCCTTGCTGGTCTAATGCACTCCCACTTTTCAGCTTCCCAACCCCTACTTCAGTTCTGTTTTTTCTCTGACCTGCTGTCCTCAGTTCTGCCTCAAAATACATCCAACCCCTTTTTCCCTCACAGCTTTGGGTGTTCCTATTTCTCTCAGTTCCCAGGTCCTTCTGATGTGTTGTAAGGCTCCCAGTTGAAGGCTCTACATTTGTGGTATGTGGTTGAGGTGCTCATCTTAAACTTGTTATATTACCCCTAGCCACAGGCACTTCTTTCTGCCTCCTGTCTATCTGAGACCAGCCTGGTATTCCCAAACTTGCTTTGTTTTGGTAAGACTGTCAATAAATAATAAATAAATAGCAGGCAGGAACTAAAATATTAATTGTTAACCCCAGTGGGACATAAAGGATAGAAAAGAATGATCTGTCTGAGAAAAAAAAAATACTGTGTGTCAGCCAGAGGAATGCGTAGACAGTGGCTCATTTCATCACAAAGTCTACCTGATGAAACAAAGTAGGGCCCCTGTGGTAGATGCTTCAGGGAAAGGAAACAGCAGAGGAAAATAGCTCCTGGTTATGTACTGATGTGTACCTGTTTCTAGTATGCTGGCAAGTCAGAAGATACACTCAGATTTCTTTGGGCAGTGACAGCTCTGAAAGGAGAAGTGTCCAGGCAAGGGTTTGCTTCTGTATTTTTTTTCTTGTTACACTAAAACATCCTTGCCTATGAAAGCCTTCCCCTGTGATGGTCAACACAAAATAAATACAAGGCAAGAAAAGGAAAGGCTTTGGGGACTTTCCTCCTCCTGCTTTTCAAGTCATAAGCTTGTCCCTTCATTGAGCCCTTTTGAATTCACAGGAGACCCCAAAGAATAAATGGTCAAGTTACCCTTTTGGTGGCTGACCTTGAGGCTTCCATTTGCAGGTTTCCTTATTTTCTTGGATAGAACAGCTTTCCTCATTCCTTTTTCTTCACTCACTGATCTGCTCTGCCAAGTGCTGGACATTTGTGGGCAATGAAAGTTGAGGACCCTGATAAGCATGCCTAGAATGTCTTCACAGAGCTTTGCTAAGACAAAGATGTTGCTGACATTACTGAGCTGGTGGCAAGCATCATGCATGCACACCTCAAATTTCTTGTCAAGTTAGAGCTTCTACACACAAAACTACAAAGAAAGAGAGGAAATTAGCTTTGCAGAGTGGTTTAGTCCCACATGTTAAGACCTAAAATTGCACACCTGTTAGGTTTTAAGCCTTATTGGATCATTAAGCCCAGCTATTGGACCATCTTATGCTATATATCAGAATATATTTCTCCTCCAAAGACATCTCTGGATCTCTTCCTCTGTGGCAGTGTGAGTGCTGATCAGGCCTGCAGCAGTGCTGGAAAGTAATAGGTGAGCATTTCAGCAGTTTGCAGGCAAGATCAAGATTCAGAAGATCTCCATGGGATGCATCAAGAAAGTGAATAAATGTTCATTCTCAATTTCCATGTCTAAATTCTGCCACATGAAACTCCATAGCTCTCCCACACATCCATTGGCATTCCTGTCAATCTTTAGTTAATAAATCTGTTAATCTTTTGTAATCATTTCAGTGAATAATGAGGTGATTGTACTACTGAAAAATAACAAAGCACATGGAACTGGCAGAAAGTTTAGAAGCAAATTTTTAAACTTTACTAGAGCCTGTTGGACAGGAAGAAACAGTCAGAAGACAAAGCACATTAGAGAAACCAAACACATATATCCACTGGGAATGCTATGCTCCAGCCCACTCTCATTTCATTTTACTGCTGAAGAAATGTTTTGAAAGTGGGAAACAGGCTTTAGAAGTTTAGGGGTGGTTTGAGTTACCACAAGGTAACAAACACTGTGACTGAATAGCACTTTTCAGCACAAGTGCCATGCTTCCTTCATAGTAATCTCGCTCAGTCTGTGTTTGAATACCATTAGACAATGAAGATTTCATACCCTGCAACCTGCATTAACTGCCTATGAGAATATTTCATTCCAATTGCACATAGACACTAAGTAAAAATGCACAAGGGAAGCACTTCAAGCAAATTGAAAAACATTTTGGGGGGAGAACTGCCTAACCCCCAAGAATGACAGCCAAGAGTGAAAAACTCTTTCTCTTACAAGTTTTTTTAGAGGAAAGGCAGAAGCAGAAAGCATTCTTCCTTTAGTAATCATTCTAGGTCTAGTGCTTCAACCTTTACCTCAGAAGAAAGGGCAATGAGAGAAAAACTAAGTCAATCTATTTCTCCATTGGTAAATGACTCACTCATTAATGTTATAATGGAAATATCTGAGATTATTTACGAGGATCCACTACTACAGAGGTTTTTTTTAAAAAAAGCCCCAGACTCTGTTTTCAAAAAGGAGCAAAGTTTTGTAGCTTTTTGTGGGAAACCAGGAAATCCCTCTTGCTGCTTTGGATGGGCTGAGACCCAGGCAGGGGGCTCAGAGAACTTGGCACAGAGCCCAAGACCCCTCTGCCCTCGATCTCCAGCCATGGAAACAGTTACCAACTTTAGGTGAGGAGTTACAAACCAGGGAAAGTAGAATAAAATTAGTAGCTTATTACTGAGTAGAGAAATAGAATGTTAAGATTCATATGAGAAGTGTTCAAGGGGGTCAAGAAGTGTACAGGGGGGTCAAGATGGAGGAATCTGGGCATGTCCTCCTTCCTTCTTCTTCATCGTCTCCATCTTCTTGGTGATGTTGGCACTTTGAGATTGGTTTAGAGTAGAAAATCACTGTCTAACATAGGTGATAGGTATTGGGGAATAATGGTAAATAATGTCTACTTAGTTTATAGTATAAAAAGACAACACAGACCCGGGGGCAGGCAGTGTGCCTTGAGCTGACCTGCCAGACGCATCTCAGCTGGTCAGGGAGAACATGTTATAGATAAGAAATAATAAACAACCTTGAGAACAAAAGCCAAGCAGCTCTGACTCTTTCTTGGACCATCTGGCTGTGAAAAAGGACTCTCGGGAACATCCCAGGCAGGGGATCCTGAGAGCTTTTGGCCAAGATTAGGTGCCTGGTGGTAAGCACTTAATACTAGGGCCTGGTTTTCAGAGTTGTTGATTGTTACACAAATCTCACTGTGTCTGTAGTTTGTGTGCCTCTTGCCATTCCTGGAAATCAGACTGCTTATCTCTATACATCGACATTGAATGTGTTTCTCTGACCCAAGGCGCTTGAGTCTGAAGGGCTTTCTCTCGTGACTCCACACCTGAAAAATTCATGGGTGGGAACCAGGTGTACCTGTTCATTCCCTGACCTTGCTAGTTTGCTTCCCAAGCTTATTGAAAATGTACCTGCAGTTCAGCAATTAGTGAATTGCAAGTAGGTACCACAAACCTATCAAGGGCTCCAGCCATCCAAAACACATGCCACATGACTGCTTGTGTGTTCAGAGCTGCTTTGCTAAACCAAATGGTAGTACAATGTATTACGTACAATGATTAGCAGTGGCAGATATTAGCTACCACTTTCAGACATTTATAGTTCCTGAGCTCCTGAACTCCATCAGCCATTTAAACAAGCACAGAAATGTTTCATTTACAGTTACTGTACATAGAACTCCAGACTTTCAATGTATGCATGCAAAAAATGCAATCTCCTATATCTGCATAGAATGTGTTTGTGCAACTGCTCACAATCTTCATTCTGGTCATATTTTTCATATTTTCCTTTATGACTGAATCCCATTTTTCTTGGGTATTCACAGCATAAATTTATGACATCTGTCTCTGCATTTTTTCTGACTTTTGACTCATCACATTTTGTTCACAATAATACCAATTATCAGCATTACTTCAGAATTCTTTTCCTCCTCCCTTTCATATGTTCTTTACAGGCTAACTTCCTGCTCAAAAAGGCCTGAGCCAGTGGTGCCTAGCTCAGTTCTCTGGTCTCCCAGAGAACACAGCTAGGCCGTGCAGCCAAATGGGTTTAGGGGAATCATTCTGCACAAATCCTGAAATTGACTCCAGCTAGTAGTTTCATACTGAAATGATGATTAATATGTGGATTCTTGTCTCTCAAAACAAACACAGCAGTGGGCAGTATGATCTACTAGAATTTACTTTCACTTTATTCTCATACAGAAAAGTAAGGCTTTTCTGGATGCTAAGAGACATCCATTGTAATACTCTTGGGACTTCATGCCACAGAAGATGTCATTAAATTAATATAAAATAAAATGGCAGAGAGTTAAAAAAATGCTTAAGGTATATTTCTCAGTCAAATGAATATTTCCTAAACTGAGCAGTTAAGAAATGCAGACATAGGAAAGCCTTCATGAGACAGCTGTCCCATAAAGTCTTTTTCTCCTCCTTGGGATTCCAATCTTTTTCAACATGGAATACCTACAAGATGATATTAAGGCTTTTAACTGGTTAGAACTTGTGTAGAGTGCTCTGTCTTATTCATGTCCATGCAAGGGATTTTTGTGAAGAAACAGATCCGGTTGAGGAAAGTTCAGTGCTATAACAGTGGCATAAGAAACTAGTCCAAAATAATAAACACTTAGAAAGGATGAAATGATGCAAGTACAAAGCACTCTGTAAACATCTTTTAATCCTCAGATGTTCCTGTGCCAGTTTCCCCTCCCCACTTTATAAACCAGGCTGTCCAAGGCCACACAAGTCAAGAGCTGAGGCAAAACTGCCTTCTGATGCTTGAATTCCAGTTTTAAAACCCAAATGTATCTCTCCTCTTTTATTTCTATACTCTGACCACTAACCAAATCACTCATTTACTAAAAAATATAGAAAGGTTACTGAAGCCTTTTGACCCTTGTGCCCAGCAAATCCCATCCTTGGGCTGCCATGGAGCTTTGCAGAACTCAGTGCTTTACAGTTTTGTAGTCTCCATAGTCCAAAGTAACTTTAACCCCAGCAGACTTCAGGTGTTAATTTCTTTTTCCATATCTGAATGGCATCTGGATTCACACAAATTCTATCCCCTTAGCAACAATTTTGTTTGGTGACTTACAGGGAGACAAGCAACCTTAGGGAGAACAGACTCCCAAGAACACAAGTAAGCAGTAATAAACTAATAAAGCTGCCAGAAGAGCAACTACAGCATTTCCCAGGCTGGAGACATGTCTAGGTTCACAGTCATGTTGTTATCTTCAAAGACAAAGTCACTTGATTGTTTCTATTCCTTCATCATAGCAACAGCTTCCTTTCCTCCCAGTTCAGCAATGACATCTTGCATCCTCCCTGTCCGTAAAATAGATCCCTGCCTCTAACATTGTGCTGATGAAGAATTCTGCTTTCCTGATTGATTGCCAGCCAAGACTGCTCAGATGCAAGTGAGGGTGATTCAAGCTTTTGGATAAACAGCCTTAAGTTCCTGCATACCTGAATCTGAGCCAGATTCCTGCAGTAGCATTGCTCACTAGAGCTAACTACCATCTCCAGATCCCAAGCAGCATTTGAACTAAGCTCTCTTGGAAGGATGTCAGTGCTGAGATATATCATTAGTACAAATAGAGAGCAATCTCCAACTTTGAGTCTTCGGTAACATATAAGGCTGCACACTTCTTTTCTGTATTTATAATACAGATATTTTGTTTAACATATGTCTACTTCATGTATCAATGGCACAAATTTTGATAAATGAAAAGCATTAATGTGCTGTCTTTGGATGAAGCATCTGGTATATCTAACTTCAGTTTAGCCTGACTCTTATCAGACTCCTTTAATTCTAACCAGAAATGCACAGAAATAAAGAGGACAATTTCTTTTGTTACACTTGGAGGGGATCACAAGCTCTATCAGGTCCCTAGCATATTTGTTGCATTTTCTTTCTCCACTGTTCTTTCATCCTTCTTCCCAAATCTTTATCTAAAGTACACTTATTGCACATCTCAGCTAGACAGGGCAAAATCTGTTCGCACTCCTTCTATGGTCCCAAGCTAGAAAAAACTTTTCAACTTTTGCCTATATCATAGGCATGAGTAGGACATGTTTTCTAGAGGAAGCTTTCTTGCTAAGCAGAGAATCCAGTGCTTGGTGTGATCATTTTTGCATGAGCACCACACATGGAAACTATGTAGTCTTTTATTCCTTTGTACTTGGCACTAGTGAGGCCACATCTTAAAACCTGTGTTCAGTTTTGAGTCCAAAAAAAAGACATTGAGGCCCTGGAGAATGTCCAGAGAAGAGAAAGGAAGTTGGTGAAGGGTCTGAAACACAAGTCCTTTGAGGAGCAGCTGAGGGAGCTGGAGTTGTTTAGCCTGAAGAAAAGGAGGCTCAGGAGAGACCTTATCATTCTTTGAAATACCTGAAAGGAAGCTGTAGCCAGGTTGGAGTTGACTGCTTCTCCCAAGTAACAAGTGACCATACCAGAGGAAACAGCCTCAAGTTGTGCCAGGAAAGGTTTAGATTGGATATGAGGAAAAATTTGTGACTGAAAGAGTGATTAGACATTGGAAAAGATTGCCCAGGGAAGTACTCAAAAGGCATCTGGATGTGACACTTGGGGAAATGGGGAAGAAGGTGGTGCTAGGTTAATGGCTGAACTCAATGGTCTTAAAGGTCTTATCCAGCTGTAATGATTCTATGATTTGATGTGTGTGGCAAATACAGGGGGCTGGAAGTAGGAACTCAGTCAGAGATGGGCTTGTCCGGAGCTTCCTGAAAGACAAGTGAAAGGCAATGCAAGACAAGGCCAAGTATGCTGTTCAAACACTATTTCTTTTTTTTTGTGTTTCAAAGGAGGCTGTTCAGAGCTGGGAGATTCAAATGCCACCAGAGCTGTTGTCAAAAGTGAATAAAATGAAGACTTGGTGTTATCATCAGAGGTGTAGTATCTTCTACTGTTCTCCTGAAGATTTTATAACCTCACTTTAAAAATTCATCACCTTTGTGGCCCTGTATTGTGGCACTTGACTGAATGGCATCTGTGAGTCTGTTCAAGGGCCCACAGATTGTGAGGGTTTTCAGAAATTCTTAGTGCTTTTTTTCCCCCACTTCCCTTTGCCTGGGAGTAAAGCACTTGATTATTAATAACTGCAGAATACATTTATCTGAAGAAGGAAAGTGAGGCTTTGAATGATAGGGGTGTGATCCACCCTACAGGAGGACAAACTGGACTTAGATATGCTTATCTATCTCATGTGGAAAATTTATGCACATACATCACTGCTGTAGCTTTATCAGTTTGTGGAGATAAAGCAAAAGCAAGTCTTTTGGATGGAATGAGATCTACATTGTTGGGGTTTTCTTTTAATGTATTTATTCTCAAATGATGTTTTTATTATGTATTGGAGATAATTTAGTTCAAATTTAAAAAGTGGAGACTGGCATGAGACAGGAGTCACATCCAGTGTTAATGCTGAAAGATCACTGGCAAGCACAAGCCGATTTAATAAAAAAATGAAAACTTCATTGAGTTCACAATATCTTCTTATCTTTTGCTGTTGAATGACCGACAAAAGGAAGGGAAGTG
Source organism: Peucedramus taeniatus (assembly GCA_013400575.1). NCBI lineage: Eukaryota > Metazoa > Chordata > Aves > Passeriformes > Fringillidae > Peucedramus > Peucedramus taeniatus. The sequence goes on along the minus strand of WBNO01019866.1, from coordinate 175,511 downwards.
ACTCACTATCACTGAAACTAAATGGAAGACTCATACTTTGTTCAGTTATGAGTTTAGCTACAAATTATTCAGGAAAAGTTGTCTCCTGACAAAGAAATTGGCCTTTTGTGTTCACAATGTCCTAACAATCCTAACAGGTGGCACCTGTATGCAGAATAAGAAATTAAGATCCACTGCTGAAAATTTAATTTGTTGCTATCAATTTATTGAAGAAGGTTGTTAAAAAAGATAGTTCTGAAAGTAAAAGAAAATTTCATAAAATCCCAACAGCTTTGGTTCTTGGGCTGTGCATAAGTACAGTTTTTCAAAAAGCTCATATCTAAACTTTCTAGAACACAGAAATATATAACATTTTCTCAGATGACCTTGAGGACTTAAAAACTAACACCATGGAATCTTCAGCAATAGTTGCAGCAGGTAGATCTCGGGCTATGTCAAAATAATTCAAACTCTTCTTGAAACAATACAGGAATATAATTCAAATAAAATGTAGATGTTAATATAACCTTTTACTTGCTTAAAAGGCCAGTTTTGCACTGAAGTCAGCAGAAATGCAAGATGTCATGAGCATTTTCAGCAGTACAGCACAAGCACTCAAGCTGTTTGAAAAGCACTGGTAGCCAAAAGGAGCATAAGAGAGACAGTTCACAGAGTACCCCAAGTACTCAGGTGTTCAGGGAACCCCTCCTGCCCTGGAGAATCCATGCCACTGCTCTACCAGCCCAGCTGAAGGCCATGCTGGGCCCATGCATTAAAGAGTATCCATCATTTGTTGTGGAAGCAGGATTCAGCCCAGTTAACCACAGAATTTTAAAGGGGTAGAGAGTGATTAATGTTAGAAAGTGATTAATCTTAGCATAAACTCCTGACGTACTCAGACACCAGCTGGATGCAGCCATCTGCATGGAGGCTGGCAACAGCTGCTCCTACAGCCTGGCAGAGGAGCTGTCAGAGCCCAGGGAGGAGCTTGTGCAGATCCGGAGTGTATGCTGAAGGTCTTCTTTCCCTTGCTATTTCTCCATGGGGAGAAAGAAATTTATTGTACCTTGGAAGGGAAGGAGGTATGTTAAGCTGCTATGAGATGTTAAAAGAAAAAACAAACTCAAACAAAAAACAACCCAGAAGTACTTTACAAAACAATTTGGGCTGTAACAGAGAAAGGAATGAATTTGAGATCCCATGAGTAACTCCTGAAAAGATTTCTCACATCCATTTTCCAAACAGCTCATATTACTGACCATGAGAGCTGGAGGACTTTCTTTGATGTTTTTCTTGTTCTGTCAAATTTATTCTTGAAGTCACCTTCCTGAAAATTACATATATGAGGATGCAATAAAAACTCTGTATACCTCTTTGGGATCTCAATTATTGGCCTCTTTCTGAGGAAATTACAATATCTGATTTTACTTTTTGTTTCTACGTGGATTAATTTAAATGAATCATTGAACAAAGCATCTTATAGCCCTACCATTATAACTACTTGAGTACCTCAACAAGTTCCGTGGACTTTGGATTAAGTGGTATATTTATTTAAAATAGATAAGAGTGAGTTTTATTCCTTGTCTACAAGAGCCATTCCTTAGCAGTGTGTGAAAAACCTTACACTCTCATCATGTTTTTTGCCCTCACACATTTAACCAACAAAGTGATATTACCATGTACATAAGTTACATTTTCAAGTACATGGTATAAATATTCCAATGAGAACAGACTAATATGTTTTCCAAATTAGTGCCACCCTTTTTTCTTTGAGGCTACAAAACCTTCTTGTGTTTTAGGGACTTAAAACCAAAAAAGAATCAACTTCTCCTCTCTGCAGATAAAGGTGACTGGTACATACTTGTAATGAGAACATATTTGCTCTATGTGTTGTAGAAATTCCTTACTTTCCTCTTAAGGAAAGTGTTGGAGGCCTGGCACAAGTACCCAGAGCACCTGTGCAATCTCCACACAGAAGGTGCCAAAGTCTTGTCCAGAAGTAGTCTTGGCTGATGGGTAAAGGCATGACCTACTCTCCATATGAGAGTTTGAAAAAGAGAATGTCAGAGATCCCTTCAGACTCTTTAAGATTTGGTGGTTTTGCAGTGTTAATTTCTGCTTTCTCTCAAGCATGTCCTTTATAGCTCTGGCCAGTGCCCATCACAGTGACAACCTCATCCAACAATAATGTTTAGAGATGGGGAAAAACTCATTCTTGAAGTCTAAAGGCAGAAAGGTAAGACTTTAAGTGAACTCTTCTCTTATTTCTAACTTCTGCTTTTAAAATGGATTTGTTTCCCCAAAGGAGAAGAAAAATCTGGAAGTGAGACATAGCCAAATTCTTCCTAGCCTCTTTCTGCCCTATCTTCCCAAGTAACTTTCTGAGAAGAAAAATGGTGAAATGCTTTCTTATTTGGCAACTCCTTATTCATTTTCTCTAAACAGTACCACAGTGCCTCTTTCTCCTTTCAACTGGACATCTCAAATATTCTACATTATTATGTGATACAAACTAAAGCAGCAAATCATGATTCTAAAAAATGACCAGGAGTACTCATCTTCAAATGTTTCCTTGTCCTTGCTCAGAAGAGAGGTAGCTGAGCAGACCCCACATGACAAATATCCCCAAGCACTGCAAGGAGACTCTGCTTTCAAACAAGAGGAATCATCTGTTTTGAACAGCACTTACATTTTTTCATTCTCTCCAGCAGTATATTTTAAAATCAAGCTATTTTCAAAAAAGCTTCTTTTACTTTCTTTGTCTGTCAATAAAATTCTTCACATGAGCAAGCTGTCTTGTAAAGACAATGTTTTTGAATTGGATTAACCCAAATTAAGCATTTAATTCACAGTGAGACTGAAGAAAATGGCCCTGCTTTCTGAAGAACTCTCAGGAAATTGATCCATTCAGGATAAAATAAATTAATGAACTAGAGTTTTTTATTTAAGTGCTTCAGTTTGGGAATTTGAGCACTTTAGGCTTGTATTTTTCCTTAAATTAAAAGAAATCTGAAGTGTGAAGAGATGTTGTACCCTGGCTAATTCAAAACTGTCCAGATCAATTTATCCTGCTGTACCAAAATACAACACATTCTAGCAATCTCATGGTTTCTCTTCATTAAAAGCTGTAGTTAGATCTAAAATACCAATATAAATCCACAAAACTCTTTGCTTTTAAAAAATACCACAAATCATTATCCTGTATCCAATTTTGCTGCCCCTAGTAGAAGTTCTGGGTTTTGAACAAAGCTGCTGACCTCATGAACACTCTGTGTTCTGCTGACCTGGTGGGGAGTGCAGTGGTTAGAAACAGTGAGCCCGGCGAGTGCTCTGGCCACTGCATTGTCTCACCACTCAACAGTCAGGTAACTTAAACCCCCTGTTTTAGTCCTCATTTTTACAGAGGAACCCCAACTTTAGCTTCACCCGTCAGGGAGAAGTTTCACTGCCTGCAATGCAGAGAAAAGGAGAATTTCACACACTTCCAACAATTAGACTGAGCTCTCTGCCAAGATCAAATGTGTCTGGTTGATGAAAAGCTGTTTCCTTGAGGAGTACAGTTCATTTTGGCCAAGTAGCATTCAAAAAAGTTAGAAGTGTTTGAAGACTGTGGCCTAGTTCAGTCAAGCACCTAAGCACAGCCCTGCAAGCTGTAGTAGGTTTGGGAAGTCTGAGCCACAATGCACACCCCACCACCTGATCAGGATCTGCAGGCTGGTGGCAGAGCAGGCAGGGGAGATTTACACAGTCACACAGCTGCTGCCATTCACATCCCAAGAAGTGAGCTCAGAGCCTTACTCGGAAATGGTTTAAGGTTCAACTCCAGCCCCTTCCAACACAGTCATCAGCAGCGGACCTTTTTGATGAACCTCAGTGGGAGGCAGCCCTCAGCAAAGGGAAAAGCAGAGAGCAAGAGGCAGCAGGTGTCTGAGAAAGCTCCTCGATTCTTACCAGAGTCCATCAGCAATGGCATTATTGGTGACTTTACTGAAACAGGTCTTGTGCCAAACATAAGGCTCTTAATTGCTGATCTGCATCAAAATAGGGGTCCTAAGGAACTAAGTGATAAAAATCAACATAAGCAACCAATTTACTTCTTTTTTTTAGGAGATGAAAAGAAAATATTGTGGCTTATGAATTTTAAAGATGGATTTAAATTCAAACCTCATGTCGAAGGAACAGATCTCAATGAGGATATAGTGTCTTGCCACACGTTATTGCATTTAATAAACCCATATGCACAACCATCTCTGGGTGATAGGGTATTCAGGCTGGGATCTGCCTTTGCAGTTAAGATAGCACTACTAACTCCTTCTTCCCTGGAAATTACTTCATATTAAAAATATTTGAAAAGTTACAATGTAATAAGCAGAGAATTTTTTTTAAAAGCATAAGAAAGAAGAAAGAATAAATAAAATTTATTTTTCTCACTGAAGGAAGGGGAGGGAGATTAGTGTGACACAGACCAGTGTCACAGTGTGTTACTGTCCTCCTCATCCTCCTCCCTGTAGCCTGACTCAACAAGGGCAGCTGCTAATCCTTCCATTTTTAGCACAATGCAAACCTTTCTCTGTTCACTAATCCATCACCACATCAGCAGCATCAGCTGATGTGCAGCCCCTTTTGCCTACAACCCCGTAGTCTCTGGCAGCATGCCTGATCCTGTATACATCTCCTGCCCAAAATTCAGTGCGTTGAAAGGTTTGTGGGGAGAGCAAAACACTGCCCCTTGAACGGTGCCTCAGGAGAACTTAGGCAGCCTGAGTTTTAGTTTGTTTTCTTTAAAAAGCAGTTGAGTCGAATAGAGCTCAGATTTACAGGACAAAGGAGGAGAAAAAGCCCTGCTAAACTGTCATTAATCTCACTGCACTCGTGGAAAGAAATTCAGTTTGTGTTCCGAGGGAGGGTCTTTGCTTTATGATCCAGCAAATGCTGGATGCTACAAGGCCGTTTGAACTTGTGCCAAATTCAATAGAGACCCACAGCAGTGGAAAACAAAGTCATTTAATTCTACAGCTAACTAAACTTCTACTATAAATTGTAGGGATATACAGTACAATTAAATCCACAACTTTGGCACTTAGACTAGTTTGAATTTGAATCCACCAAAATTTTTTATAAATAAATCCTAATTTTTTGTAGTCAGTAACATGCAGAGAAGGAAGATCTGTAGAGTCCAGCAAAAATAGTTTTTCTTTGGTCTTCATTCATCTTAAGACCCTTTTGCACCATTTTGGTAATACAGAGGGTTAAGTAATGATACAGATCATTCACACATTCATGAAAATGAAGAGGGTACACTTAAGCTGCATGCAACTGTATAATATAAAAAGGGTAGACCACCACTCATTTAAAAAAAAAATGAACAAGACAAAGAGCAAATGAACAAAAAAGTCAAAAATCCAAACAACTCTACAATACTCTGCACATGGTAAAGGGACATTAATATACAAGGCCTCAGATCCATTTGTTTGCTCCTGAGAAATTGTGGGATACCTTGAATTAGCTGTTATATATTGCATGGCATAAAACACAGCACATAATTCATTCATACACTTTAAAAGCATTCAAATTTTGAAATCCTCTGTGATACCAACAACATAAGAGGCATTTAACCTTTACAAAGAATGAAATGTTCGTCTAAAATTAAATTTGCTTTTATTCAGATGTATTAACCTCTGTCCCACATCCATAATATGGATTGTTCCTCCTTCACCCACTATGTTTTATCCCAAGGAGAACTGTCAAGTCTGAAAATATCTTCTCTTGCGCTTGCAAACAGCTCTCTCAGAAGCAGCAGGACTAATGCACACGTGCAAGGACATGGGCTGTAGACACCTCCCTGCACATAACACCAGGTAGTTCAAAGCAGTTGGAAGCTGCTTCTGCATCTTTGGCAACCCCCCAGAGAAAAAGGTCTCAAAATTAGGACATGGCCTTGGTACTGATGAGGGGGTTATCAGCTCCAGGGACAGCATGCTGCATATTCCTGCAAGTTGCTTGGCACCATGGTGAGTACCAAAGGGCTTTTATTACCACTAAAACCAAAAAACACCCAACCAGGAAAGTGTGTGAAAGTGTCTGAGTGTTGAATTATGTTCGCTCTGAGGTGGCACACAGTAGCAGTAGTTAGGAACAAAACAATCATAGGAGGCAACTTAATAATGTAATTGGTTTCTGCATTAGGTCAGAGTTGCCACAAACCTCACCCATCTGTGAAGCAGTCAGATTTTCTGCTTGAGTTCAGTTTTATCCAGTAAGCCAAAGGAAAGAGAAGTACAGAGGATGCAGACATAAAAAATTCTGGCTCTTGGCTTTGGAAGAAACAGGAAACAAAATTACATTGTCTGAGGAACTTCTACAGCTTGATTTTGCAAGGCAGTCAGATTCAGCTATCAGCAATACAGAGCACTACCTGATTACCCTAGAACAAAAATAATCCTAGTACAATTTCACCTTCACAGTTCAGCTTGCTGTGTTAAAAAGTGAAAAATAATGAATAACTCCTTGAGAAAGTGCCAAAAGAGGTCATAAAAATAATATAGAAAGTGATGTAATACAGCAGGTGTTTGGAAACATGGCATTATATTTACAAGCATGTTACTATCTACGGAAGATTTCATGCAGTAGAGGTTGCACCAATATGCTCAGGTGTGTTGAAACTGTGCACTTCAGAACCTTATCTCCTTCTCTCATTAGGCTGCATGTATGATAGAAAATATCATGCTGACCCCCGGCCTGAAGCAGGATGGAATTTCCCCATGCAGGAGGAGGAAGAGGGAGATACTCACCAGGTTTTGTCCCAAACTGCAGGGAGGGGTGTCCAGCACATGCACTCAGGATGTTCAGGAGCAGGCACGAGGCTCACAGGCTGACAACCAGATTAAAACCTGTTTGCTAAAGGCCTCTTCAGATAACCTTGCACAGAGCCTGGCACCCATGGGCAGTAGGGAGGGAATTCCTCAGTGACCCCATGGGAGGACAGCCATCCCCGGCACAGGAAAGTGATCTCCATACTGTATTTGTTTTGCAGGGAAAGTGAAGGCATCCCTGGACAGACACACTAAATACAAAATGGCTTTCTCAACCATGCCTTTAAAAAAAGTTTCATTGTTCTTTAAAGAGAGAGAGAAAAAAATCTTAAAAAGATTTGCCTGCTGGTGTCCGGCACTCTGCATCTGAAAAGCCTCCTTCACTACTGGCAAATGCATATTATGCCTCCACATATGGAGGCATTTCACCAACACCCAAAGGCAAGCAAAGTCTGCCTCTTCTAGCCAACAAGGAGATTAAGCATCCGTGGGTCGATCAGCATTTTTAAAAGGAACCAAAAGTTTTTAACATGAGCTTCATTTGAACAAGAAACAAAAGCAAGATTTAAACTAAAATTAAATTCAATTACACAAAAGGCTCAATGGTGATACAAAAATATAAACAATGTGATTCTTAACAAGACACTGATTCATGTTTCCTTTCTGGAAAGAAAAAAAAAATCTTTGTTTTTTAAAATCAGTACTGCTAGGAACATATAGTCCAGTAAATACCTTTTATTACTTTTCTCTTTCCCCCACTCCCTTCCCACCCAGTTATATGCTTATAAAGAGAGAGCAATTACAGCAAATTCAATGTCCAGACACTTGAGAAGATGTTGCAGTGAACACAGACCACCCACTAACTTCATCTGCCTTGTTTTTGTAGTCCTAAATTTTTTCAAATTTTCCACTGCCCTTGATAATGAAAAACATAAGCTTTTTCTTTTCTTTTTTAGTTTTTTATATACAAAGGGCAAAATGCAAGGGCAGGTCAAGGAGAATTTTTTAAATGCCAAAAAATCCAAGACATCACTCCACTCATGTTGGCTTTTCTCTCAATTTGTGTGCCATCAGTCACAGCACCGCTTTCTTTTCCACTCTCATTGTACCTTCAAGACCCAAACTGGTTTCTCACTAAGTTTACTCTCACAAATCTGATAGACAATGACCACTGTAGCTTTCCTTTTTCACATGAAACTTACCTCTCTTAAAAGTAAATTACACAGGTAAAACAGAAGTGAAATTAGCCCAGAAACACAGAAATTTTAGTGTGATTCCATGGATCAAAGCTATTATAGAGCTTTCTTCCAAGAGTCCATAAATTCTCTAATAATAAATAACAGTAGTAATAAATATTTGCTTGCATAACATAGTTTGTGCGCTATCACATAGAGTTATGTTCTTGGAGGGGTCTGCAAATAAAAGCTTACTGCTGACAGGGACAACAGAAAAAGAGACAGTTTAAACTATATTTCACTGTTGAAAAGAAATAATGCAGATAGGCTGCTTGCTAGTTAACATATTGACTTCACTGTTCACTTCCAAAGGTCACCTTCTTCCTGCTGTGGAGCCTTCTGCCACATATCTGTCCAGTCTAACAGTTTTTGCCAGACAGTTTTAGTCAGATTAGGTTAATTATTAACACAAATCACAAAAACAAACCCATCACTAAATCCTTTTATTTTACTTGCAAACTGGGTACATTACTGACAAAAGCTGAACAAGCTTAATCTACCATAAACAGCAGTCATGTGTTACATTTACATAGCTTTTGTTAGCAGTGCTTCAGAAAAACACACACAAATAGGGATCACTTCATCCTTCACTAGACTTAATCAATTTGGAATTTTTGAATGGTATACAGTGATGGTTTGTAGAGCAAAGGACAGAGCACAACTTTAGTGAAATACAGAAAACAGGGGGAAAATATTTTAAGTAGGTCAGGCATCAACACAAACTGAAATATATCCTGAATCACAGAATGAGTTCCTTACAAACAGGGCCGTGTAAGTTTTACTGACTGCAAATGGTCAACGGCTTTGATTTTCTTCTTCAAGACAAAGGTTCAAACCCACACATCTTATTTTATCAGTAGATAAACATCTATCTCAGGGTAAAGCACAGTCCCATAGCTGAAACTTGACACCCTGAATGCTACATATCCAGACTTACTGAACTGTGTGGATATCTTTACATGATAATCCATCTGTAAAAGACACTATGAATTTCCAGTTGCCTAATTTTCTTCCCTCAACTTACTATTGAATTGCTTACTGCAATTCTGAAGCTTTTCTTTTCTGCAGAAAAGGGTTTATTTCTCATGGGAAAAGGCAAGCTAAACACCTAAGAAAAAAAATACCCCACCACCAGCATAGAGACTATATCCTCAGGGAAAATTTCAAAAACAGGTATTCAGAATATTGCCTAATTGAGACCACTTGTAACAGCAATTATGTTTAAGAACCAGTGCCAGAGGAGCAATTTTTATTTCTGTAATAACACTGGGTTTGGGGGGTGTTTTTTGAAGTTTGGGTGGTTTGAGAGTTTTGTTTGATTTTTTTTTTCAATAAAAGGTTTTTCATTATTCTTCTTTATTTCCTCAAAGTTTAATGAAGACAGCATTTAGCTTAGCCATTGTCAACAGGTCAAAGATAACTCTATTGGCAGGTTTCAGTGAAACACCACAGTCAGAACACGCTCTCAGGAGATGCTTGCACACACTAAAGCTCACTCTGGTCACACAGACTCAGGCCTGTCCTTGAGGCAACAGGGACTGCCTCAATTGTCTAATATGGTAAACACTAGGAAAACAGCTAGAAAACCCTTGAGGATAGACACCAAACTATAGTTTAACAAGACTAGAGAACATTCTAGACTCCTGGCAAGAAGATACTTTCTCATTGTAGGTACCAGCTCACTTAGGACCACTAACTCCAAGGCCTTGCTCGGCTACAAAGCACAGCTAAGCAGACTTTAAATTAGCTTTCCTACATCTCCTGGGTAAACTCTGTCTTCACCCCTGCCAAAACACACTACTCTCCACCCCTGCATTTCCAAACAATCCCTCACCGTAGGTATTTCCCCTGCAGCTTCTCACAGTGGTGTGCACATAGCTGTAAATTGCACAGCCACACCAATTATCAGAGGCAGAACTGAATGCATAGACGTGTTGGCTGTGTATCCTGGGAATGGGAGAAAGCTCTCAGCCCTGCCTCAGCACTTTTGCTCCTAGCTCTGATCCTCTCTCATCCAAAAACTAGATCTAAAAGGAAGAAATATTTCCAGGCTCCGACTTCAGCTTCTGCCACCGTGCTCTGAAGGGTCCCTGTGCGGGCAGCCCCTAATCACAGTCGTTTTTCACGTTCATTTCAGGGACGTGCTGCAATGCCCGGAGCTCTATCCTCCCACACGGAGGGCAAAGCAAAACTGCTGCGGGAATTCGGCAGCTGCCCAGAGGACAGATAACAACAGGATGTCATTTATCCTCGGCAGCAGGGTTGGAGGTCTTGCCGAAGCAGTTAGAGGTCAAAATTAGTTACCAGGCAATGGCCTGCTTAGGGATTCATGCGAAATGAGTCGTGATCTCAGCCAAAGGGACTGCGGAGAAGCGTTCACGTGGCACTTGGGCACTAATTAGGGCTGTCACTGGATGGCTCCATGCAGGTCACAGCCGGGTCTGGATCACACGGTGATAATTACCCCATCCCACTAATGACGCCAGAGTCAATGAAGTGAAAGTTTGCTCCCCATGGAAAACTTAAGTCAGAGATTACTGCCTTATCTGATGCAAATACAAGAGGGAATGAAGGCTCTGCTCCCTCCATGAGCGCCAGCCAGTGCCTGATCAGAGAGGGAAAGGAGGAACTCGTCCCAGAAGCCGGACCCTTTACTCCCAATCACTCTTTAAATGAGTCCTTCCTCTTATGTGTTTTAAGCCCCAAAAGGCAGAGTTTTTGTCATGAAGTATGGGAACAAGCAGATAACAAGCAATTGTGGGATTAGTAGTGAGTGCATAGCGAAGGTGTAAGATTTGGTGCCACTGTCAAAACACATCCAGACTGAGCTTCCTCACTTGCTGACCACAGCGTGGCTGAGTGCAGATGAGAGCAAAGGTTGGGTCTATTTTTCACCACATTAGAAGGACTTTCAAGAAAAGTTTGTATTTTGACAATGCAATTCCCTTGAAAAAAAAAGTTCTTCTGTTGGATGTATGCAAACACATTGTAAGTAAAAACACACCACTGCTTCCATTCTGCATTAAACTTCATCACAATCTCATTTTTAAATCTTAAAAAAATCAGATTTATTTAGAGAAACCAAATTCTCCACCCAGTCCCAATCATTTCAAAACATTAAAGCCCAGGAGTACCCAAGGAGATGCATTGTAGCAGCTTGTATTTTCTTATTTGATGGTGTGGGGAGAAGACAGAAAAGACAAACTCCTCAGAACATCCCAGCTTTGGAGAAAGTGCAGACCTAGAGCAGCTAGGCAAGAACCAAGAGCACCTGAAGTCCAAGTCTAGATAAGGAAGCAGGAAGATGGCTGTGGCAGTACCATGGGATGCAGCAGAACTCCCGATGGTGGGCAAGTAGTGTGCTGACAAATCCTGGCTCTGGAGGCCCACATCCATTTCATTTCAGTAGAAACTTTTTCTTCAGACCTTATTTATTTATTTATTTATTTATTTAACTTCCTAAAGTTTGACTTGGCAGAGAGAAAAAGGGACTTGGCAGAGAGAAAAGCAACATTTCCCAGTAGGGTAACTTTAAGCCAGCCAGCAAAACTTGATATGAGTTCTTAATCTTCAAGACTTGTGTTGACATCACAAGCTGTGAAAGTGGAGCCAACGATCAGGGGAGCTGAAGTTTGGGTTACATGAAGTGCTCTCTTTTTGTTTTTCCTTCTAAGCTATTATTGTTTTTAGTGCAAAACTAAAGAATTAAAAGAATTTTAAGGGCATGGAGAGTCACATTTTTAAATAACAACAGCAGTATGGGATGGCCTTGGATTTCAAGTCAGTCCAAAAGCAAAGGCAGAATTAAGAAGGAAGCCAGAGGTACAGAGCTGGACTAAAAAGACTGCAAGGCTTATGTAAAAGTACCTGGCCAAATACAAGGGATGAGACCCTGTAATGTTTAACACAGCCTAAACAAAGACATTCTTTCTCCATGATTTCAGAGGAGCAAGGAATACACAAGATGGGGCAGAATGGCACTGCTTGCTAGCAAAAGTGCTCATACAATATGACACTACTGCCCATTGTGCCATCAGCTCCAGTAATGCAGCAGCTTGGATGGTGACAGCCTTCACCCTCCTGTAGGTGCTGGAGAGCCCAAGGCTTCCCAGCTCCATGCGAGGAAGAAATGGTCTGGAAGTGCTGCTGCCCCAGCAAGGAATGCATTTTTCTGGCCATTGCTCTGGACTGTGGACTCTGGACTGGGGTTAAGCCACTGACTAAATGATGGCTCTGGGATTCCAGGTACCTGGCTGAGGCAAGAGGTCCCCAAATCTGCTGACTTTTCAGATTTATTCTAGTAAGACCCACCTTTTGAAAAGCTGAGAAGCTGACTGTGCACTGCAAGCAAGATGCCGAGCACTGGGAGTCTAATCCTGCTCTTACTAACTAATGTCAAATAAGAGTTTTACTGTTGGCTGCAATGGGGTCATGATGGCATCTTCAGAGCCATGCAGAGGAAACAAGATTAAAAAGGCAAACTTTTCAAATCTAAATAAAACAGCAGATTTCAGATCATACATTTCCAAACAAAAGTTACTGAAATCAAGGGTTTAAAGTGCTAGTTGCCAATTTTGAATGCAGCTCTTTCTGACAGCCCACTTGGACACATCAACTTACAGTGAGGTTATGGAACTCCAAATCCTTTTACATAGGTTGGAGCAAGTTAGCGCCTTAACATTACCTGTTCTTTAAGAGGGTAGGTAAGATACTTTAAACAGGAGAGAAGAGAAAGGGGCATAACTTAACAGCAGGAGTAGCTTTCCATATTTTCCACAGTTTGCCACCAACCTTAAACACACAGAAGCTATGTCCTGAAAGTTCTTACAGCAAAAATATGATACCATAGTATGAAACACACCTTCTGCTCATTTGCAGAAACAGATGTCCTCACTGCCTTGCCAGGCTTGACAGAGATACACAGAGCCTGGAAATCAGTAAATGCTACGAGAAAGCTAAGCTCAGTTTTATAGGCCTGACTTCAGTTTGTTGACATGTAGCTTAATGCCTCTCTTGAAAGAGCTCATCAAAGATTTCAAAGAGAGCACGGATTTCTTTCATTACTTTAACAGACTAAAACCCATAGAATAAAAACCTGACAGAGTGGGAAGGGGCAAGGCTGTGCCATTAAAAGTTTAGACTCTGCTAAATGCTCCATTCTTGCTATGTCTGCAACTTATGCAGTCAAATGAATGACCCCAAATAGCAGAGTATGCAAACTTTACCAAGGGGTAAAACAGCTGCATCTAGTCACAGGTAACAGAAAATCTTCTTCTGACCACTCAAGTAAAACTCTAAGCAACAGCCTATTATGGTTGTCCTCAGTGCTGGCAGGACAGAGAAATAAAAAAAGCAAACAGAACTCTCCAAAGCCAGTAACAACAACAGAGAAAATGTTTTGGTTTTTTTTTACTACAGAAGTGCTCACTTTTTCCTCACTGCTAAGGCTGAAGACAGCTATTCATCCACCTTTTTACGCAATCATATGGAGTCAAGTGAGGGTAGCAAAGGCTGAAAAGCCAGAGCTAATGTTAGCACTGTGTATTTTTATGACCTTTGGTGTGTTTACAGAATACAGAAGCTATTGTCTGGAATACTTTCTCACCATGCTGAGGAGGACGGAGCTGGGGAAGAGGATTATGAACAGTTCTCTGTTTGTGCATGAATAGCAGAGCCAGCATCTCCACAATGCTGGATTGCTTATCCCCAAACTAACTTAGGAGCAGACAAGAATTGTTAAATACACATCAATATGTGACGATGAATGGGAAAGCAACATTACACTTACCAAAAAAAAGGGAACAAAATAATTCTTAGCCTTCTGTTTGAATTTTGACCACCATTTTAGAGCCCACACAATTCTATCTTCTCATATTCTGGACAACTCCTGGTAAATACAACATAAAACAGCAGAAATATTAGTGCTTGTGCTGCAGCAACTCAGTTTTATAGTTTTTCTTTCTTCCCCATACAATAAATGTTCCTATAGAAGAGCCATTCCTATTCCTTGGCCATGGAGGTTCCTTATCACCTTCATCAGCCACATCCAATACCTTATTAATGAGGGAATGTTGCTTTTACAAGCTCTTTGGACACAGGTGCTGTAATTGAATGCTCACACTAGTGCAGTCTGCTTTGGTGGAAAAGTATTCTCAGGTCATAGAAAGGCTCCATAAACATGGAAAGGATAGATTTATATATATATATATGTTTATAGGTTCTATATTTTTCTAGCCATTTAAGAGATAGATTGGTATACAGCTTAAGCAAACTTCTACATACAGCAATTCCAAGGCACTCCAATGACTGCCTTCCTTTCTGTCTTAGTTATTTGAACAGGAAACTTCTGAAAGCAGGGAAGGTCTTTCCAGGGGCTTGAGGATTTTTTTAGCAGGGTGTTTGCAGCACATTTCCCACCTGGACCCCCACTAAATGTGATACTTCCAAATAGCAACACTACATTATCACTGCTACTGCTACACAAAAAAACCACTTTTTCCACCCCCCACGATGTAGTATTGTGGTCAAAACCATGAAACAAAATATTTTTAGAACTCAGAAAACCTCCTGACCATCAACCCAAACCCATCTTTCCATTAGAGGTCTTCCTGCCTTTTCAGCTTTTGTACAGCAAGCAGATAATACTGGCTTAAGGGCCTCAAAGCTAGAAATAAACAAATAGAATACAGCAACATAACAACCTTTGTTGCATTAATTAGTAGAACAATCAAAACTTCAAGAGAAAAAGGACAAGAGCCAAATCCCATGCTGACTTATCTTGCAAGAAAACATCACTGGTCAGACACATCCCCCTAACTTTAGAATAGATACCACCTGCTGGCACTGTGCAATCTGCAGCCTCTAGGGCAGAAGGTTCTGGACACAGAGCCCTGTGGGACTCTCCATGGCTGGACAGCAGAGGAGCCATTGTGCCCAGCCTCCCACAGAACAATCAGAGGTTGTTTTGCATCATCTTTCCTCTGGCACTCTCAGCTTACTAAAAACCCTGAAAAACCCAGCTTTCCTGAAAATCCTTCCAAGACAAACCCTTTCCTATCCCTAGTTCCTCTACAAATTATATACCCTTTAGAAGTTTATTTGCCTGGTCAGAATCTGCTCAATGGATAAGCATGTGTAGACAGGAGTTCTTAGACTAAAAAGAGCAAGATACTGGTGACAATGAACATGTTGTACTTTGCCAAAGAAATTGTTACAGCCTTTGGTTCCTCTACCAAGGCACTATTTCACATGTTNTTACAATTTTTTAAAAAAAAAAAAAAAAAAAAAAAAAAAAAAAAAAAGCCTTACATCAATAAGGCCATAATTAATTCTGTGAATATCAGACCACTCTGAAAATTTTGGTATTCAAATAGGCAACTTCTCTTCGCATTGCTTCAGACCATATGGGTACCAAGAAAACAAAACAAAACCAAAATCCAACTTTCCAAAAATCCCTAAACACACTGGGTAGGAAAAGAACAGATATTAGGTTTGGAAAATTCTGGTTGGGAAGGAGAATTTAAAGATATTTCCACAAACTTGAATGTTCCCAAGAGTCAGTTTTGTTACATGATCTGAGTGCTCTGAACAAGCTGCAAGTTAGCAAGCTGGTTGGAGAGGAAAGAGGATGTAAACACCCTACAAATGCTCAGACACTCTCACAGGACATTCACAGAGTGCTCAGAAAGGAGCCGTCACCCCAGCTCACATTGTTCATATTATTAACTTTCTTCACCTCTTCTTCTAGGCAATTGGTCACTGCCTTCACACATCATCACATGTACACATCCCACATCCCTCAGCAGCTACATGGGGCATAAGGAGACTGAGCTCTGGAACACTTCTCCAGAGTTGGCCTAGAATTGTCCTGGGGCTCGGTCATTAGTAGGCGGCAGAAGTTGAAGCACCATCAAATATTCTTTAACTAGTTGACCAGAGCTGGTATTGAGTAACAAGAAAGTTATTTTTTCTCTCCTGCAAGTGAGCTGTGCTTCTTGGTGTTGTTTAGAAGGAGCCTTCCTTGAGCTGGGACTGGAGTTATTACTCTGGCTGCTCTCTGGCCAAGCTAGCCCTGAGCAGGAGGCCAGAACATATTTAGGCTCTGCTTTTAGCTCTCCAAAGGCAACAGCTGCTCTGGGAAAGATTCTGGATGCAAAGGTCTGAGTGACCAGAGTGATTGATATCAACTCAAGAACACCAATGACTCTCCACCGCTGGATCTTTAGCACAGACCAGGAGCCAGCAGTTCTGGCATTCTGAGATTTAATTCCTACATGCACTGATTCTAGCAGCATCCTGGCTTGTCAGACCTGAGGTTGCATCACTTTTGGAAAAGGCCCTTTATTATACGTATATAATAAAATAGTAGAAGCAGATAAAGAGGTCTGAGACCTAAAGAAAAGCCAGATTGACAAAATCAGTTCACATTTCATTGTTATTTGAATTCTAGTAAATACAGCCTTAAGGACAAGGGAAATCTGGATGAAATCCAGTGGATTCTTTGGCCTGAATCAGTGCTGTACTAGAAGTTGAGACACGGAGAAGAGGTTTTAAACGATGCTTGCATCTTGTCCATCCACAGACTAACCCAACACAGCCATAGGCCCTGGACATGCTTAACCAGCTCAAAAATCTGGTTTGAAAGAGGCATGAGAGCACTCTTATGACACTGCACAATCTGTCCATACACATCCTCCTGGCTGCATTCAGACCTCCAGCATCTCTGCGCCACCCAGGCTCAGGGTGTTAGTGCACCTACACACAAAATTAGCCTCTAAGCAACCTCTGAGTAGCAATGTCAAAGTCCTGTTACTGTCTTCTGCCAGGCACAACTTCCCACCCCTCACTTCCCTGCTCCCACCCGTTGCTTTGCAGTGTTTTCTCTCACCTCTAGGCCTCAGTTTCTCTTCCTTCATCAAACCTAATTTGAAATCTTCCTTCTAAAGTTAAAAACTAGGTTTGCAGTATTTTGATTTAAATAGGCAAGACTATGGTTTTAAGCATTTATATGCACACTGACTAGCTAAAACCAAGAATGCTTATGTTTCCACTGGTTTGCACCTTCAGAAATTCACATTCAAGCTGCTATCAGACAGGTCATCTGTCAAACCTTCACACATCTCCCTTAACTGTGTCTTTAAGAACTTGAGATTTTTTTCCTATGCAGCAGGGGTTGTTCAAAGATATTTATAAATTATAGGATTTTATTAGAGCTGAATAATGCTTGAAACATTGAAAAACCAAAGGAACTAACATTATTTTCCAACTACATTTTTACAGTCAAAATAAAGATTTATAGGAAAGACAACATTGAAATTGTAAAGAACAAATTATTCCTAAAATGACCAGAACAGCCATCTTTTTACATTCTTAAATAATAATGTATTGCAAAGAAATCAGCAAACTCATGTGATCACCAGAAATAATTACAATAGCTCTCTAGCTCAATTTTTCTGGAAAAGCAGCACATACCTTGCCAATTAGAAACTCACAAACATTACCATGTATTTCTAACATGTAAGACCACAGGGCAGCCCTTCTCTTCCATTCCCTGTCACTTAAGGCACACCAATATTAACTAGCAGATTTCCTGGTTGCCTGAGCACAGCCAATCATCAGCTGTGTCCCAACCTGAGCCCATTTGAAAAATATTTGTCTTTAGTCTTGCTAGTGTTGCACATGGGCCATAACAGCATGGACAAGACCTATTGCAAAAGGAAATAGTTTCAGAAATGGCCTCTTGCCTTCAGTGTCTCATGCACATCTTTGGGCATCACCACGTAATATCCTGGAATACTGGAGATTTTCCACTTACCAAAGTATTCTTTATTATATGACCCACTACAGGAAAGGAACGGAGGCCTCTAATATAACAAACAATACCTCCCAACTTTAATCACAGCAATAAGAAGAAAACAAAATTTCAGTTTCTCTTAAACATACTCTCTCAGTGAATAGGCATCATGGGTTATTCAAGGTTTTAATTGTTAACCAGTTGACTGTTTAATCCCACCAGGACTGGCATATTTTTTCACTTTCTGAAGGATCATGAGATTGAATTACTAATACTTTTTAGTACTTCCAGAGTAATCTTGAAGTTTTGTTGCCTTCAAGCAAGTACTTCCTTGGAGATGCATTCATTGCTTTCTCAAAAGAATTGAGGTCAAACTATAATATTAATCTCTTTGCAGACTCTTATTACTTTAGTCAGAGTGCCCATACCAAAAATATCAACCCAAAGACAGGTAGAAATTCCATTTGAGGAAAGCTGGCTGTCTACTCCTGCAACAGCATGAGGATTATGGGATGCTCAGAGCAAGCACCTCATGATGGACAAAAAGGCAGACTAGCCTGGCCTAAGGTAGCATGAAGTGTCATAGGGAATGCTGTCACCCCTGAAAAAATATTGCAGGGCTACAAAAAAGGGTAGGTTAGAATACTGGAGAATCCTATGCTGAGTCACAATGGGAGGAGGACAAGAAAAGTGGGATGCATCAGCACCGTAATGACAACCACCCTTGCTGTGACCTACCGGCACAAGATCAGAGGATGATGATGGAAGAAGAGAGATTTTTATTTCCAGTCTGACAGAGTAAGTCTGTTTTCTGATGTCCAGAGTGGGAGGTTTGGTGCTTTGTAAGAAGCAGTTTCAGCATCACAAGGCACTTTTCTGGGCTTGTAGGTTCAAAGGAAAAATGTGACTGGCCAGGATCAAAAGCATTGTTCACTCATGGCTGATAAGCATGTGCTTTATGGCACCTGTCCTGTAATAGGGTCTTTCACCTTTCAGAGCACACTGTGGCTGAAGGACCACTGACAGCAGGGAGACATGGGACAGGCCATCTTCCTGTCTACCGTGGAAGTAAAGAACAATGACAATATGGAACTGCAGGTACCTGTAATATGTATTTTAGTCTGAATTTTGTGTTCTTTCAATAGGCCAAGGAAGCCTTGACAGGTTAGTTCTATTAAGTCTACAAACCCTTAGAAAAGGTTAGGTATAGCAATACAGTAACAACAGTTTCACTTTTTTACTGATATTTCTTCCTTCCTTTGCTTTGAAATCTCATCTCCAAGTCCTTCTTTTCCTCCATTACATAGAATTATCTTTAGTAAAATGTTTTAAGTTAATTACATTTCAAAAAATGCAGACTGTAGTACTCTTTTTTCAGCTAGTTATAGCTACATCAGATTCTAAATGCCTCTCACACAATACTTGACCTCCTCATTCCCAAGAAAATCCTTCCAGTTTTAGTGAAGGAGAGCCATTGTGCACAAAGCAGATGACTAGTACCGAGAATACTTGATTGTTTTCCAGCTTCTGCCATGTGCTTCTTGGGTGTTTTCCAGGAATTCATTTTACTTTGCTGTGCTCAGATCCCCATGTATGAAATGGAAATAATATTATCCAACAGCACGATATCGGAACCAGATATTATCATTATTACTAAACCAAAGGAAACACTCACCACTTGGTTTTGTGGTTTTAATACCCTAAAAATAAACAAGAACTATATACCTCTTCCATCAGAAAATAAAGGAAGTAAATGAAAAAAAATGAAAGTCATTCACAGCATCATTTTCCCACTTGGAATAAGTTATTTACATTTAAAAACTCAGAGGAGTGAGAGATGTTATTTATCATATAAGATTTCTTATATTCAGTGTAAGAAACCCACACAGAAATGGCTTGACCACAGCGATCTTAGCCCTCTGAGCAATCTTTACACAGACAAATGAGGTCCATAAGCAATCACTGTGCTTTGTTAGCGAATAGGCTCAAGGAATCTGATTCCATGGGGCACTCTAGAGAAAGTAAGCATCAAAACAGCAGATAAGAAAAAATTATCATTTCCCAGTGACAAAACAAAGTCAACAATGAAGACAATCATTGATAGAGAGAATTTTAAAAAATATGGTGTTTCCTGAAGAATTGGAGCCTCCTCGGTGACAGAAAAAAAGCTGGATGCCATGTACAGTTTTATAGAACACATATACTACTACTTGCTGTCCTCTTGTCCCAGGACAGCTAAAGGTTCATGTTAGGAGCAGCATTCACTAAATATTTAGCTTTTTTGAGAATGGACTTTCATTTCACCGGTGATCAAGAATTTCCTTTATATGGGATACATCTTCTGTCACTTTGGCTAATTCTTCACATAGTCAGAGAAGAGCCGCAAGTTTCACTCAGAATTAATGGAAAAAATAGCAGTATGAAATTAATGGAAAAAATAGCAATGTTTCCATGAGAGCATAATGTGCAGCTTCCTCTAAGAGACTGCTCTTTCAAATCCAGCAGAAGGTAGTGGATCTCTTCAGCTTTCACTGGGCTGCTAGACATATAAAGATGAAGTACACAAATGCACAAAACTAATCACTGTATTCCTATAGACATACAGGAATGACACATTTCCTATAAACAACTGGACATAGACAATGCTTTTACTGCCTGGGACAGCCAGACTGATCCCCTTGATATTTCCTTTTCAGTGTGTGCAATCCGCACACTCCAGGCCTTCTATGGACTGGACTACTGTGATTCCACGGGTCCCATCGTCTCCTGGCAGAGACATAACTCTGCAAAAAAGGGCTGTGAAGGCGGCTTGGCTCAGAACTGTTCATAGCCCTGTCCAGAGCTTCCAAGCTCCCCCTGCTCTGCTAGCAGGCTAGAGCGCATGAGGGACGCACACGGAAACCAGGACTACGCATTTAAAATAAATAAAATAGAGAGCGAAGCATGCAGGACATCTGTCCAGGGCTGCGTTTGCCTGCCCTGCAGGTTCAGGGAGCCCCTCAGCGCACTGTTAGCACTCTGAATCCACGAGTTTTCCCGGCACGGGAGGTCCCAGCAGGGCAGCCGCGGGCCAGCGCTGCCCCCCAGCGCCGGGCACCCGCCTGCGCTCAGCCCCGGCCAGAGCCGGCTCCCAGACGTGTCCTTCCTGGGAGCAGAACTTCAGTAAGGATAAATAGAGAGCTTCATGCTCACATATCTAGATATATTCTATTAATAGATATATAGAGCTATGTCTGTATCACAGAACTATATGCATTCTATGAATATATCTACAGCAATATTTTTTTATTACACATAGATATACACTCCCCTGTACAAGTAAATATTTACACTTGTTCCACACAAAAGCACCTTTACACATACAATGCATTTGTACTTTTTTTTTCGGTTGTAGATATCAGCACATGGGATGAACAATACAGCAATTAATGCATAAGGGTAGTGCTAGATGTGATGAAGAAATACTGATAATTCAAAGAATTCTCATATCTATGACAAATAAAGGTTCTTATGTGATAAAGATAGTGCTTTACATCCCCATTTCATTTTCACAGCTGAATTCCATATCAACAAGGAACATCTTGTTCTGTAAATACACACTCTCTCCCTCTTCCCTCCTTCCTCTGTTACTCTTCTCCTAAGATTTTGTGATTATTTTCATTCCCAGCTTTCCATAAGATATAGATTGGCCTTTTTAAAACAGCAAGAAAGTCATCATTAAAGCTTGACACTCCCTTTAGCTAGAGGTTTGTGCTCCTGAGTCACATTTTCCTCTGTAAAACTCTTGTGAGAATTTTAAAGCACTCCCGAAACACTTCCCAAAAAAAAAAAATTGTAAGAGTTCTGCTGGGAACAGCAAAAGCACATGGAAATGCCTCCTGCCTTCTGGGTCCATAGGCACTCTCCAGAAAAATCCCATTATAGATCATAACTGAATGTGACACTGCTGCCTTGGAGTGAGCATATGGGCACTGGTGTCACTTGTAGATTAACACCAGCTTAACACTGTATTTCATATTGACCCCAACAATATTTACAGAGATTGCCATGGAGGAAAGTGTTTGGCTTCTGCCCTTCCCCAGGTCACCTCCATTCTACTGTGCAGAATCCTACAGGGGTGAGTAACTACAACCATTTTCCAAAGATATGACCTGAAGTTAGGACTTACTTTCATTATTTTGAATATTATCATTTTATGTTCTCCCCAGACAGGATTAACCAGCAATTTGCCATGTCTTGGCTGGGTTCCAGTGCCTCTGACACAAAACTGCATCCCCACCAGCTCTGCAAAAGGACATAATCTGCCAGGATTTTCCCTTCAGAAAGATCTCACACCAGATCTTAAGGATGACTCAGCAAACAATCCTTACCTCTCCGACGTCCCCTCACAGAAAGGAAACTAATCCAGAGGCCTAACAAAGGCAAAAACCTCAGAAACCATGTAGTAATACAGCATCATGGAAAACCCAGACAGTTGGAAAAAATGGAAGAGCTGGAAGAGAAGGAGCAGTGCAAGGAGGTAGCCAAGTCACAGTAAGGAAAAGATAAACTGCTTCAGGAAGAAGATAGTGTTCTCCATGAGCAGGCAGAGCAAATTGTACTTTTCCTCTGATTTAATTAGGGCAAAGAACAACTTCAGGGATCTCTCAGACTTGTTTCTTTAATTAGGAGATTAAATGACAAAGTATATGGACAACTGCTTTGATATCCTATAGTAATTTGGAGATTCCTACATCACAAACTGCATTAAAACAAGGACAGTGTGTGGCACATTTTAAAATAAACATATTTGGGTTAGAACACGGTTATTATTTATGTACTTCCTAATGCACTTACTAATTTTGACTGTATTCCAATATCTGGACCAGAACATCTGATGTTTTAAGTTTATCCAAATAAGTAAAAAAAATTTCCTGGCTTATGTATTGCCCAAATACAGTGAAAGAATTTTCCGAGTCAAGCTAAATATGCTGGTATACCCTGTATCCTCACAAGGAACATGAGTCAACAGAAAAACTAGCTTTATTGCTTTTTTTTATTGCTTTATTATTTAAGTAAAATAATCTCCAAGTATTTTCTTAGCTGTTTTGACACATTGGGTTCTGTAATACAAAGCAAAGGCATTTTAAACTTTGAATGTTGCCTCTGTTACAGTAACAAACTAAAACCATTTATCTAAAGCAGGATTTGGGATTTTGCTATTAAAGGGCTGCAGTCTAGTCACACTAGAAACATAATGGTCTGCCACAGTTCAGTAAGACAATACCCTAATCCCTTGGACTTTCTTCACTTAATTTTGGAAATCACTCTGCCATTCATAATGCAGCACTTTGTCTTCACATATCCATTTTCTGCTACAGGCAGCAGCATTTAATACTTTTTGACACTCCATCACTCTAGCAGCTGTTTTATTTTGGTTTTGATACTACCTGTGGAAAATTTGAAGTTTTAAAGTAAAAAGAAAGAAAGAACTAAAAAGAGAGGAAACAAGTGCTGAACAATGAGAGACTTTGCACTCATGTGAAGGCAGCTCCACCAGCATGGAAATAGATGGCCCAGCAGATGTGAAATCAAGGGAGGCTTTCCGGTGTTTGCTGAATCATTTCTTCCTTTGTGGTCGCTACAGGGCTTCCTGTCAGCAAGTCAATAGTGCATTCAGAACACTGCTAAAAGGCCAGATCCTATTCACTGAGGAGCCCCAGTTAGCCATGTGATGTCAAGGGACCTTTCTGCATCTAACACAGTAACATTGTATCAAAATAATGGTTATCTACTTCCAAAGTTGGAGGAGGGAAAGCAAACTGGAGCACACCCATGCTCTGCCATTGGGGCCTATAACAGATTTTTACAGTGTGCATGTCAAGACTTGTTCTGTTCCCTCATTTTTCTCGATCAGATAAGCATTATTCAGCAGGATTGTCTTGGTTTTATTTTAAAGGAACAGAACACAAGTTACATGCAAGCCCTTTGAGAAAATGAATGCACAAGTTTTACTGAGAATAAGATGGACTGAATTTACAAGTGTAACAGCCACCCTATCTTTGGCATCATTGGACGAGGATCTCCAGATAACCAAGACTGAAAACCCATTCTGACCTGCTCTATGTAAACTGCCTTAATTGACCCTCAGTATCATAGGCAGAAAAAGAGATGGGGAGGTGCTCTGGCTTAAGTGTTATAGAAAAAATTGCGCAGGCATTACATAGAGTTCTCACTGACAGCTGGACTTTGGCAAAAAAACTCAGCTATTGAGGGCTAACTAACTCAAGCAGCCACCTTCTGCCTCTTACCTGAGCACTGGTCCCCACCCCAGGGCAGCCTGAAGCTTAGGACACCTGAGGTCTGACACCTGCACCCAACACCATCCTGGAGGCAGCCTAATCCCTGTGAGAGACCAAAGAAAAAGTGCAGATTTGTGTGTTCAACTCCTACTACTCTTAGAATGACTCTTGGTGACAGCTTACTCTCTATGAGAAAAAGAAACTAGCTCTCAAGACAACAAACCTGTCTATAAAAAATCTGCAGTGAAAAGAGAGTAAGGCTGGTTTTGCAAATTTCTATACACAAAGCTCAAACTCTACAAGGAGTGCGTCTGTGTAATTCATCATACAGTTGCAGCTCTGTTCCAAAAGGAGGTAACTGAAACAAGGACTGTATAGCTTTTTTTTTTTTTTTTTATTGTTAAGATTATATTTGATAACTGAACTAAAACTGTATTTTAAGAGATATCAAGTTTTGCTTGAATTAAGCTAGTTTCTTTAAATTTCTCCTATGTTGTAATGAACCAGATACTGCTATAGAAATATTAATAACTTTCTACATCACACTTTCACTATTTTCATGGAGATTTCAAATAAAAAGGACAAAACAACTCAAGACTCCAAGACGTATTATCTCACAGGTAACAGTATTCAATAATATTCAGTTAGGTTAAAAACAATGCCACCCTTGAAAATAGGTCAATAATTCCATGTGAAATGCTCTATTTTACATCAGGGAGAAATAGTTTTTCTCAGGTAATTTTTACTCCTCTGAACTTTTAGGTTACTATAAAGATCAGGGCTTAAAGTTTCATTATGTACAACTCCAGACAGTTCCATCTCAGCTTTTAGAGATGAGAGAACGTGACAAGTACACAAAGTACATAGACAGCTTGAGCAATGCAAGCTACTAAAAAACCCTGAACTTTACAATAAAAGTCTACTCCACTTTATCAAGTCCCTACAGGAATCTAAATTGAAAGTACTAATCAGATTTTTTTTTTACTTGTCACACAAGCCACATACTGATTCAACTACACACGAGATAGCTCACTGAATAGCACAAGGGTTTTTTCTTTTTCTACCTTGAATACAAATTCTTTCCCGAGACAATCCCAGCACTTCCCTTTCCTTGTTCATTTTTCTAATATGCTCAATTTTTTGAGCCACTTCATTCGTGTGAGGCTTTGAGACAGAGCATCCATCTTGACCAGTGATGAGCAAGAAGCCCACATAGCAGCACAGCATGGAAGACCACCAATAATACAGCAGCTGCAAGCATTACTGTCTTTTCTTTCTGTAAAAGACTTACAGAATAACATATTTTTCAATACAGCCATAGCATGTTTTCCTCTGTCCCTGAACTAATTACACCTTTCATGTAGAAGTAGACAAGCTGTATCTTTTATTAACAGGAGCATGCATATCAAAAACTCTTAGCTGCAGAACTTCAGAATCAGGATTTTGATTTTTAGTAAAAGAGAAAAGAAACAAACAAATCAGCCCACCCACACATTACAACAAACAAACAAACCCTTCTAGCCTCCTTACATGTGGTAATAAAAATCTTTTTTTAATAGCTTACCCTTTCAAATAAGTACACCACCTCTTCTCAATAAACTACCTTAAGTAGGTTGCTGTCATCTGTACCTTATTCTCATCAAGAAGACTAAGTTAGCTATTTAAGGTGGTTTTTTTCCACACTACCACTTAGAAGAAAAGCCAAGCCAAAAACCAAGGTGATTAATGTACTTAATCTACTCTTTTGTTCCCTCTATAATAAAGTCAATTAATCAGTAAAATGCTCAGGATATATTTTGATTACAATGAAAAAAGAACCACTATTTTAATTATTGTAACATTCTTATCTAAATATGGTAATAGTTTAAAGTGTTTAAATTTTAAAGAACTTTTAAAGCATTGATACCTCTGTTATGAGCTCTTTTTCCTATTACAGAATTTGTGATTGGCTCAACTAGTTTACCATCCCATGTAAGTGCACAAACTCAAGAAAACAAGGGGAACTAAAATGGAAAAGCAACTTAATTTTGGTCTTTTCTCTCTTCCAGTGATTTCAACTCCCTGGCAGAAAAAGCTGAACCTTGTGTCAAGCCAGACTCCAAGAGTTGTGGAGTTGTGGCTTAGGGTCTGCCACACTAAGGTCAGGAAGCATTTAATACGCAGGATTATAAACCAGTATACCAAAAGATGCTTACTTATGGCTCAGTAGTACTTTCCAAGGCTGGGATAAATAATCAGGATGGAATTATTCTTCCTGAATTAAGTATACCCATGCTTATCAGTCAAGAAGGTGTCTGACATCACCGAAGTACCTCAGGTGTTTTCAGAGAAGCAGTTGTTGTTAGCAGCTCATGTATCTGAGGCAAGAAAAGTGCTGCATCTGCTCTGGGTTTCAAGGTAGTGAGTTAAGTGGATTTTTTTTCTTTGGTTCTCTTCTAAGAAGTAGCAGGACACAAACACTTGTCTTCCATAGACACATTAATTATGTGCACATTAATTATGTAGAGTGAAAAAAAAGTCATTTTTTCCCGTTATGGGCACTTAGGCAGAGTGTGAGCTCCTCTCTTGTTTCTTGTGCCTAAGGAAGCTCTGACTCCCTTTCACTTATTCTGCCTTCTACTGAGGAAGCCTTTGTATTGTGATAGACTGGATGAAGAAAGACATAGCTGAAGGTGTACTCAAAAAGACAGGGAAAAAAGGCTACTTTATTAAAGCTTTCAAATACAAAAGTAGTTCTGGAAAAGCTTTTCTGCATTTTTTTTCTTTTTTTGTATAAACTTTATTTTTGCTTATGTGGCTGTGTTGCAAGTTTTCTGGTATCTATCTCTCTAGAGCCAGGGTACTAAAGTTCCTCTGTTTGAATCAACCAGAGCACCCGCCCCAGTTTCCCATACTTCATGATAAATACTGCAGTGTTTTAGCACAGGGAAATGTTGTGTTCTAGGCTAAATCCCACTCCTTGTACAGTGGTCTGAATTTGCTAGTATTGGCCATTAATTTTCTTACCTATTCTAGGAGAGGCTTTTCAGGTAAGTGCTCAGCCTTTTTAGGGAACTGCCCAATGAGAGAATAGGAAAAAGGAAAACACCTAACAGAAATAGAGTGATCATCCTGTAGTGTGTTTTTTACATCTTAGAGGTAGCTTTTGTTGAAAGAAAAACACTTTTATTCTTAAAGCAGTATTTGCTACATACCTTAATTTTGTCAGGCATTTTGCTCAGGAGGAGGAACTCTTCATTATGTTCCTTAGCTATGAACAGATTAAATCCATCTCTTTTTTTTTCCCCTCACGTAATTATCTTATGTGCCTCCTTGGGAAAACTGATATAATATTTCTCTTTTCCACAAAACCTAGCATTAACAGTGTAGTTTAAAATTAAGTAAGGACTTTTGCTAACCTGGAAATGTAAGGTGTTACTTTATGGTTTTGAGTGTCATGTTTTTGGAGAGGGAGTGCATTACTAGTAATGATGCTTAAAAAAACATGCACCACTCTTTCAACATAATAGAATTTAGCCATGTTAATAATAACTGCAAAATGCATGCAAGCTGGATTTTTTTCCTTTACTTGGTGGAGTAAAGCTTACATAGAAGTGGTCTCTGGACAGTAATGATGCAGAATTGGTGGTCTAAATATCATTATTTTTTTTAACGGGTTTGGTTTGTTGGTATTTAACTACAGTCTAATTAGTGTTAACCTGCTTTCTGAAGTTGTTTTTCTTGTGTAGCATTTTCTTCTTTCCACTTTTCTCCAGGTCTTTCTCAAAGCTCATATGTTGTGTAGGTATTAGAACAATGTGTAATAAGTCACAGTAGATGAAAACTCAATACTAATTTCTTGGTAACTCTGTGTGAAGGATGGCACTGGAAACTTACCAAAATTTTAAGGACTACATCTAACTTGAGATAAAGAAACTGCGCACAATAGCATTTATTGTACCTTCCTTATTAGAGGAACAGTTGTTGCTTGTTTTAGTCTCACTAGCAAGAGAAGCATGAAATTTAGCTTTGCCCGTGACTGAATCCTTGTGTTCCAAGTCTAGCCAATCTTTTTTCAAATCAATTTGAAGAGAAATCCCAGGGAATTGTCAACATCAGTTACAGTCTTGCAGTCTGATCCTATAATTGGATGTCACTTTGTTCCTTTCTGTAAAACTTCAGGGGATTGCTCAGATCCACCCACTCAGGCAGCCAATTTGATG
Organism: Peucedramus taeniatus; assembly: GCA_013400575.1. Lineage (NCBI taxonomy): Eukaryota > Metazoa > Chordata > Aves > Passeriformes > Fringillidae > Peucedramus > Peucedramus taeniatus. The sequence goes on along the minus strand of WBNO01019866.1, from coordinate 147,209 downwards.
TCAGATTTGAGAATAATTACCGTACTGAATTATTAGGACCAAATTTTTGTATTAAGTGTTTTTTTTATTTGTTGTGTTTTGGGTTTTTTTTTTTCAGAGAGAATTCTAGTATAAGAATTGCATGTTGAATTAGGGATGTATCTTACATATTTTCCTTTTTCAAAAGTGTCTTCCATTATGAATGTAGGAATTGGGCTTATACTAATTATCACTTACTTCTAAGCATGCTTATAAGATCCAAATGCCATATATTATTACCTTTCTACTAGTTCATGAACATGTAACTGTAAATTCGATCATTTGTGGAGTACTTTTGGATAGAAGCATAGGCTTGTTTCCTTTCAATTGTTGCTTGCCATTTGTTACTAAAGACTATTCTTTTATTTTGATTATTGTTGTCAGTTTTCTAGCATCAACTACAACTTGTTTGGTATTGAACCTAGAGAGAACTTGAGTTTTGCTCTTTTTTTTTTTTGTACATAGATCATAATTTGCCACACTTTGAAGAGAACCCACCAGGCAGAAATGACTAGTGCCAGGGTTCCCTTTATTAGAATTAGTGTTTTAATTACAGTATTAGGCAATAATACAGGTGCTATAGCTGAAAGACTTTATGCCTATGGTTATAATGCACTTTTTATTCATGTATAGCCTCGGCCTAGTTACATTGTGTTACATATACAGCCCTACCTCATGCTTAATCAGGGGGTACAGAATTGTATAAAGTCTGAAAATTCACCAGTGCTTAAAACAAGGAACTTTGAGAGGCCAAAATTAAGACTGGAGTCTCATCTCTGTGTGTTTTGTAAGAGGCAGTCATTTTCCTAGACTTTAGGTAGCTTGTGACTGAACCATATTTACTCAGAATGCAACAAAAATTTAAAAAGAGAAAACTGAGGCATTAAATTGAGAAAAATGAGTTTATAAAGTCACTAATAAACTGCTAGGTTCCCATTCAATATCTACTTACGCTTTGTATCATTTCTCCATAAATGACTAGGAGGAGATAGTGCAGGATATCTTTAGAAAATGTAGTTCACCACTTGCATTTATTTCAGCAGAGCTCTGTAGGAACGTGGTGATTGATGGGCAAAAGCTGAGTTCACAAGTTATGGTCCTCAGTATGCAAAGCACACTGGGGGAAAGTACCTAAACTGAATAAAAATCAGCAAAAACTATAGCTGAAGTGCAAATCATATGCTAATAATCTGGCTTTGGTTTTGATGCGGCAGATATGATTAGCATAGCATAGGAACATGCAAGTAAAGGGAATCTTTTATTAATATAGATTGTTAGCAGAATAGTGGGGGGTTTTGTTTGTTTTTTAAAATCACTTCCACCAGTGGGAAATGGTAGAGGGAGATAAAAAGATTGGCTAATGAAGCAGCCACCTTTTTTCAGGTGCGTTGTTAAGGCCACGCTGTTGAGGAGGATGCACTGATTTTTGGGAGAGCCGGGAGTGGAGGACGGTCAGTATCTTCCAGATTTTTGTTGCAAAGTGCTTGGAGCGAGCGTTGCGGGGAGCTGCTGGCTCCTGGCTGCGGCCAAACTGCTCTCAGCGGTACGCGTGAAGGGAGGTTATATGAGTAGGGAAACGAGGAGTGCCGAGTGCAGGGAAGGGAACCGTATTTCCCTCAAAAAAAAAAAAAGAGCGAGGTGGAGACAGCCCGGGCTGCCCGAGGGAAGGCGCGCTCCCCTCTCGCCCCGCCAGGTGACGCCGTTGCGCCGCACGGGAGCGGCGGGGCCGGCCGAGCCCTGAGGGGCTGCGGGGCCGGGGCGCTCTCCTGCCGGGGAAGGCACGGGGAAATACCGGGGCTCCGGGGCTTTGGCAGCCGGCTGCGAGCACCGGCCTGAACGACAAACAGTGGGACCGCCCGACGCGTGCCGCCGTTGGGAGCGCAAAGAGCTGAGCTCGCTGTCGGGGGCTGCAGATCTGCCTCCACGGGGAGCGTTGACTGCCTTGAAGGCTTTTGGGGCAGCAAGGGGAGGAAAAAACCTTCAGGAATGCAAGTGCAGCACGAAAACATCCTTCACCACCATTTTTTCCCCTTTTAGAGCTGCCCTCAGCGTTACTCAGTTGTCAGTCTGCAGGATGACCGAGGCCAGGGTTTGAGTTGAGGTATCTGGTCCTGATGGCTCACGACACTTTGATCAAGCTCCATAGAATTGTTTCTCCTTCATGAGGCTTTTGAACAAATGTTTGTGTCATACTTCTTTACCATCCAAAGTTGAGAAGAGACTACAAGCTGTGTCCACAAAAAGTCAGGAGCCAGGAGCTAGCAGGGCATTTTCAGACATTTTAACCTGTGAAGTGCGACTGCTGGTGCAAATTTCCCTCTGGGGATGCAGTTGTAAAGCATTCGGTGAACACCGCCAGCATGCCAGGAAAACTGTGGCTCAGGGAAAGCTTTCATCAGAAGCAACTTTCTCAATATCTTCTATTTGAAGGACACAAGAATAAATCTTAGTATGTCTTCTTATGTGGATTTTAACACAGTTAAACCAAGACAAGAGCACATTTAAAAACTTTTTTTAAACTTGGGAAAAAGTTAATACATTAAGCTTTTTTAGTTTTTTATGCTGTTTGTCTACTTCATGCATTTGACTTATCTCTGTACCATCCTTACAGTGGTTTTATACTGGACATTCAAGAGACTGATATTTTTGCAGGTTGTAGGTTGGTTTCTTGTCAATTTAATTATACCTGAATAGATGCATATGAAGCTCAATACTCAGTTTGGTCAAGGTTTTCTGGCCAGCTGGGCATATACCACGTTTCAGTCTGTGTAAGAGGTTTTAAATTATATAATCTTGTTCTGTGAATTTTGTAAGGTAAGCATAAGACTGAGAAGTCTCACCTGGCTCATAACAGCAGCTGAGCTCTAGTCTAGAGAGATAAGCTTTACTATTTACATTTTTTTCTGGGAGGATTTTGGGAAGTGTGTTTTTAAAGCGCTGTTGTCAACATTACTTTGCTGTTGAACTGGAAAGTGCCATGAACACATCCAAAGCTTGTCTCTCTGCTGTGTCCTGTTGTGCTTCTGAATGCCTCATTTAGCATATTTTGAGTTATTTGGAATTAATGGGACCAATTTTTTGACTAGTGAATTCGCATCAAGAGCAGATCTGATGATAACCAAATGCTCTTGGATCTTCATGTTTTTGTAGTGGTACTATTACCTAGGCAGACAGTCTTTCAATTGACACACAGTATAGCAGTGTTAATTTCTTAAGACTTGCCCTTAAAGATCGTGACCACTGTAAAACACATCAGACTGGGTAGGATGATTTCTGCCAGACAAGATAATTTCCTCTAAGAATCAACAATTCAGATCTTACAGCCACAAAGTCTTAAGAAAGCCAATAAAGAGCTTTTGAATACCTCATCCCATAACTTCTGACCAATGTAAGATCTACCTGTCATTGCTTGGTAAATAAAAAAAAAATAATATTTTATTACACTGAGAGTCTTATAATAAGTGCATATAAAGTTTTTTTAGTGTTTCCATCCTTGTAGCATTAATTTTTCACCTGTATATCATAGTTCTATATGGAATTTAAAGGCTATATAGGCCACATACCTCTCATTATCTTATATTTTGGCTATAAATGCCCTTAGGAAGTCTAAGTTAGAAGCCTGAAAGTTGAAGGTGGGGTATCATAGGTACCTGGGGATATCAAGCATGGCAATGCATACCTTGTTAGTAAAGGTATTTACTTAAACAGGCTAGGTGGATTACAGGTTGTCCTGTAGCAAAGCTAAAGCAAACAGAGGCATTTGGGCTGTACTGAGAAGTCCATACCAATGCTCCTACAGAGGCAATAATGGATATTTTGCCCTCTATCCCCAGCAATTCCATTAGTTCAGGCACTAGCAACCACTGTGACAGTGTGCTGCTCCAAATATTATTTTATGCATTCTTGGGTTTAATGCTCACAAGTAGGTGGTTGTCAGGGTTAACCAGGAGGGTGATTTCTGTACAGTTTCTGATCCGGCAAGCACAGTCTTTAGGAAGCTGTAGCTTCAAAAGTGTTAAAATAAAGTATACTCAGATGCTGAGCACTTCCCTCACTGGATGGAGTTTAAAAATAATTTTGTTAGTTACTGTCTTGTGCTAGTTATAGGCCAAGAAATAATAGAGTGCGTGTCTGTGGACTCCTGAATCTTTTGGATAGGTGAGGTATTATTAACCACTAGACTTTAGTGGACAAAGGATTCTGCCCACACAGGGGGTGTCCATATTTCTTCTATCCAAGCTCCATGTGTGCCATGCTGTCATCTGCTGCACTGAGATTCAGCTTACTCTCTCCTGCCTATGCTTTCAAAAGAGGGAAATACATGGTTGACCTTCATACCCTGTGATTTTATTGGTTTTTAATATCTTCCGTGCAATTTTATTTATGAAATGTTTATATTGTCTTTGTGAGTCTATACAAATAAATCTCATTCTTGGAGGAGGAAGAAATGGATTTGCCATCATTCCTTTTACTCAGTTCTGATCAATAAATCTTGCAGATGGTCTAACTAATGGCTTAACTAAACTAGTGAACATGTGCTCATGCCTAGCTTGAAGCATGCAGATGGTGTTGCCTAATAATATTCAGGCAGGACGATGTTTCCTCTTGTAGAATTTGAGCATTACACTCAAGAGATCATTTTTTTAGATTGCTTTATCCTAACCATGTACACTAATTGAATAGAGTAATTTTTTTCTAGGGCATCTAGAGAGAAATCTAATGGTTCGTAAAAAAAGCTAACTGCTGTGTCAGGAACATACACTATTACAAAATAGAGTTAATAGTGTAAATAGCAAATATTGTCATTATAGTTTCTATTTTCAGGAAACACATTAAAATGGGAACACACAAGTATACAGAAAGCATAGCTGTGTAAGCTTCTCCTGCAACAGTTGTAAGTAGCTAAAGATTTTTTTTTTCAGCTAGGGTTTTCCTTATCACCCCAGGGTAAGGTGGTGGCTATTTAAAGTTTCTTGGACTTTTGTGCTGGCCCACACCTTGTATGTGCAATTATCTCTGTTCTGCGTGTTCCCATGTAACATTTCCAGTGCAAAGCTTTCATTGACTAAGCTGTTCTTTTCTAAGTCATGAGCATGTTTTTAGAAAGCAAACAGACTTTCTGTATAGTTTGTGCCACCATGGACTTCTGGTTTCTCTCCTATTGCAGTGTAAATTGTTAATGAGCTGAGCCTCACTGTCCAAGATCCACCAAGAGAAAGTGTAAGGAAATTATTTACTTTTCTAACTGGAGTTACTCTTTATTGAAATGCAAAGGATGATACAAGAATTCCATTTCTTTAGATCAAAAAAAAGTGTAAATTATATTACTGCAATGAGGTCATAACTTGACAGAAAAGATGATCTGAAACTGGGAAAGTCATGCTTAGCCGCTGAATGTGATGAAAAAACTGTCAGTGTGATAGAGAGGCATATTTCAGCTCTGTGGAATATCTTCCTTGAAAGTCTTCTATATTAGTAGTCAATTAGACATGAAGATGTTTAGGTTTAATCAGTATGAAATAAACCTTGGATACCCCTTCATTTCTGGGCTTCTGTAGACTGAGGCTTTGGTAGCTATCACAGTACAGGTGCTGTGGTGAGTCTGTACCAACCACTGCAGAAAAATGTGCCCAGTTCCATATATACCTGTGGCCAAGGCCTGTGCCTAGGAGGTCTGCCTACTGAATAAGTGCATATAAAGTTATCACAATAAAGTGATACCACAATAAAAGTCTTACTTTTGATAGAAAAAGTGATGTTAAGCATTGGCTAAAATTTTGATTTCAAGACTTTGCAGATTTTTAATACAATGAATGTGATGTTCTAAATCTAAATTGTTGAGCCCAAAGTAAGGTAAAAAAGCTTGAATCAAAATTGATCACTTTCCAATGTTATTTGCTAGAGACAGTAAAGAGACATTATGGAAATCACTCTTAGTGTATTTTGTTCAATTTTGTTATGCATAGTTAGCAAAAAGGGAGAAATAACCGCTTTTGCAGCCTTATAGTTGCAATTTGGAAATTTGAGCTGTATGGCAGGAGAGGAAAAAGTAACAGTATGCAAAAGAATGATCCAAATTGCTGGTTAAGGTCTGCCCTCATTGCTGTTAGCCTGTATGTAAAAAGCCAGCTGGTAAACACTTTTTTTTTTAAGTAAAATTGCTCTCAGTTGATCATCTCTAATGTTCTTCAGGTTTTTGACCCTACATTTGCTTGTTCCTCTACAAGCAGCAGTACTCCAAATAAGCAGTCTTCTGCTGTTTATAATGTCTGAAATGTATTAATTAATCATCCTTGAATTTTCCTTGAAATACCTAAGTATATTTTAGAAAGTTTTAGTTTTTTAGTGCTGCAATTGAATCCTTCAAGGTAATTTCAGTACATATATTTTTATAGACATATCTACTGAAAAAAAATTCTTAATTTCAGCTTCCCTTAATAAGTGGATATGTTTGTAGTTGGAATTTACTATAAAGCATTTCTTATGTCTTCTGCGATACTTACTAAATCATATTAATTTTCTATCCTTGTAGTTCTGCTGTTACATTAAAATGATGCAAGCATGGTATAATTGCTACTGTAAGACCATTGTCTGACCTTTATTTTAAAAGAATTGTCTTGTTAGGAGCAGAAGTAAATGTAACTATGCAGCTGTAGGAAACAATGATTGTTCTACCTTGTAATTGTACACTATAATCAATAAACAGGATGCCACAGAGTTCAAGCTTCAGGATTAGAACCCCACATAGAATAAGAAAACATTAGTAAATGCTTTCTGGCTAAGCTTATTAGAAATGTCTCAGTTGATGTGACTTGTACTGCCAGCTCGCTTTATAGCATCAGGTTATCCAAACCTCCTATGGGCAAGTCTGAGAAATGTTACTTGAAGGTAATTTCCAAGACTTTGTTCTCCTTTTCTGATTAAAGCAGTTTGCTTTGAAATCAACAGAGATTTATAGAGTGTGCTTCTGAGAGAAGTAGCTGGCCTGTAAATTAAAGATCCAATTGCTTTTTTCAATAAAGTTGTTTTGAGGTTCTTTCTGTGGTGTTGTGCTGAGAGAGTCTGACACCAGGCTTGCATAAGAGCAAGAGTCAGTCAAGCTCGACCAGAAGGAACTGCATAGTAAACTAACCGGAACTCCAAACTGTCGGGCTATCATAAGTAACATATGGTTACAAATGATTCAAAAGTTCTCTTTCAAACTCTGAAATTTTTAAAACTCGAAAAGAGCTCCTTATGTGAACATATGTCTGTAACAAACTTAGGAAAAGTTTGATAAAATAAGATTTATTTCCATACCTTTTTGTTACAGTTTAAACTTTTAAAATGGTTATAGAGGTTAAGAGGACTGAAAATGCAAATGAAAGAGAAAGATGAGGTAGAGTTAGCAAAGAAGGACAGAGGGGAGAAATGAGTTAAATTTCAGTAAAAAATGTAAGATAATCCTTGAAAATGCACTGAAAAGTTAAGTAAAAATGGGCAGGGTGCATGGAGGATAACTTGTAGCTGTGCGTTCAAAAAAAATTGTGGAGTTAGTACCAGGAAAACTGAGTGACATTCTCTTACCTGAAGCTAAGTCGCTAATAACAGATCTATTTTCCTCTGTTCTCTGTCAACTGGAACACCAGTTCTCCCTCCAGACACTTGCGCGTAGTTTCCTCTGCTGAGAGGAAACAGAGAACTGCTTACTTGGATGACAACTTTCTTAAGGGCATTTGCCAATATGACACTTGTTTGATCTATTGAGTCTCTATTTAGACTTGTCTGAAGCAGGAAAAAAACAAGTATACTTATTTTACCTTCTCTTATGGGAAAAAAAAAGAACAGGAGACTGTGCTTTACATCTGAAAAGATGTATTCAGTCCTACTTTTCTTTCAGAATTGCAAACCTAGGTATTTGCATCCACACAGGAAGTGTGCCCCATCATTGCAAATCCCACATATAATTCACTGACGTTGGAAAGCAAGTGGGATTTCATCTGCAGAACTAATGTTTCTGGTATGAGTTTGATCAGTTGTGCAGTGTACTGGAACTACAGAAAGCTTGTGCTGTGCAGGAAGCTGAAGCTTACTCTGCTGTGCAGCACAGTGAGAACTCTCCTGCCTTTGGTATGTCAGGAGTGATACCGAGTCACTGAACTAGAGAGCCTTGTGGGGCAAGGCCACCATGCCCCAAAATAAACTGGTGCTTCTGCACTAACACTGTTTCAATGTTACATCATTTGTATGTTTTCTTAATTAGACCATGTAAATATAATCTGAGATGTTTTACAGTATTCATTCTGTAAGCCTATTCATTCTTGGATGACAGCTGGCTCCTTTTGAGATCAGGGATGTAATGTGCTGCTTTTCTCCTTTCTACTGCTGGAATTAAAAAGGGCTGTTAAAAGGCTTTGTTACCTCAGCATTTTAAATGGTAAAAATACTTGTTTAAATATTTATTACAGACCTACAGAAAGCAAGCTGAAAATGTGTGTATGGGGGGGGAACCACTTAATTTCAAATTCAGCCTCTGCTTTTGAGGTCAAGACTTTGTGCATGTATCTCAAAGTATAAATCCTACCTCTCCTTCTTTGGTTTCTCCTTCATTGGAATAACTTTTATGCTTCTGGAAAAAAATATTCCTGAAAAGTAACTAAGTGGGAGTTTGTGATCACTTTGAAGCCAATTTCAAAACTTTTTTTACAAAGTTTCTGCAGTGTGGTATTCCATCCATTCTGCTAGGGAAAAGTAGGCTTGCTTCAATATCACCTAAAAGGGAAGTTAGAAGATGCTGGAGGACTGTTTGTAACTGCAGTATTTCAGTAAGCTTTCCAGAGGAGTACAAGATGAATAGTTACAGCAGTTACTCTTGTAGTACAATGAGTACCCTGTAAAGCCTTCACAATAATTTGAACAGAGTTGTCTCTTCGTATTTTATTTACTCTTAATTCCCACCGGGAAAACAAACAAACAAAAAACCAACAAAATCCCAAACAAATTTTAAAAAAACCCAAACAAAACAAAACCCAAAAGACAAACCGAGGCCTTGTTCCTCCTGGTAAGCACAGTGTGCTTCTCCTTAATCCATCTGTGAAGAGGGATTGCCAGAAGGTTGCACTGAACTGTGCAGTTCATAGAGTATCAGTGCCACTCAGATTAGAAGGGACCCGGGGAGCTTGTCTAGTCCAGTCTCTGGCTCAAAGCAGGGTCAGGCCATGACCTCCGAATAGCTTACTAAGGTCCTTATCCAAAGGAACTTCATAAAGGGCTACAGACTGCACAGCCAGTGTAGAAAACCTACTCCACTGCTTGGCCATCTTCACAACCAAAAAGGCTTTTCTTGGGTTGTGTCAGAACTTCCCCTGCTTTAAGTGAAGACTATTACCTCTTGACCTCCTACTGTATAAGAGGTCTGCAAAGAACTTTATTCAGTTGTTTAAAAACAGTCAAATATCATTGAGCCTTATTCAGTCATTTTACTTAGCAGGCCTTGGGAGTCCTTCCTACCCCATGGCCGTCTCGTTTTTTTTCAGTCTGAACAGACCCAGTCCTCTCATCCTCACAGGGTATTTGCTCTTGTTTCCTGACCCTCTTTGTGGCCTGATACTGCAACAAGGGTCGTTGCTAGAAATGGGCTTTTTCCTTAAGTAACCCTATTGGGGGGTAAGACAGGAGGAACTTCCAATTCCTCTTATAAGAAAGACTTAGTAAGCTCTCTTATTTCTGTAAAAATGGAGCTGTAGGATTCCAGGTTTCCCTCCAGTGTTGGGCTTATCTTTATTTATGTTACCTTGTTTGTTGAATAAAGCCCACTTCAGTTTGAAGTCCCTGACAGGCCTGAAGAGGGATTTTCACTGTCCATGAAGAGCCTTTGTGGCTCTGGTCTGAGGGGCACTTCTGAGACCATCAAGGCACAGTTTATCCAGAGCCTGACCTAGAACTGTGACTGGAAATAATGAAATGTAATTCAGATGGGAGCTGTCATATCTCTACTGCCTCAGTAGAGTTGAAAGGACATAACCAAGCAGGGAAAAGCAACAACTAAAGAAAAACCTAAGTTCTCATCTTCAGTATTTCTGAGACCCTTGAGGCTGTTCCTGGCAAAGGTGAGTCATGTGGCGGTTTTGTGTTTGAGGGAACAAAAATCTATACCCTGGAAGTAAGTCCTCCTGTTTGACAGAGCTGCTCCTGCTAGGATTTCTCAGCTAAGCAAGGTGTTTATGCTTCAGGGAGAGGCAGGTGCTCTGCCGGTCTGGCATGGTGCTGGGGGCATGGGGAAGGGCACCCTATGTGAAACTTAACCTGACAAAGTGCCCTGGGTAGTCAAACAGAAATGCTTTAACGCCTGCTGATGGGTTTGGAGACTTTTTGGTGTGGAACTGTTGAGTTGTAATATTCGTGTAGTACGCACACTGAGGCTTGTGACTGATTTGCATTACGGTTGTCTGGGTTTTCTCCTTTCTTCTTGATTAAATAATACTGATTGCTTGTGGGCTTACGATTTTTTTCCCCTCCTACGCCTCGCTGATTCTTTTTCCCGTTGCCTTTTTCCAAGCCTGCATGCCGTTCCCAGTTTCGCCGGCGGGCCTTGCTGCGGGGAAACGGAGGCTCCGCAGAGCAGGCGTGAGGAGGCGAACGGTTGGGGGATCGGGAAACGGTGAAACGGGTGGCTCAAGAACTCCTGGATTTGTCCCCCGGCGACGAAACGCAGCTGCATTCAACACCCCGTTCCCGTAACCCTTTCCTTCCTACCCGCTCCAGGAGGCGGATGAGAGGGAGGAGAGCGGGCGGGGCGGTCGCGGCGCCATCGCAGCAGCGACATCCCAGCAGCGCCCGTGCGGCGCGGGCGGCGGTGTGGGCGCTGCCC